>OZ023313.1:3906554-4016104 GCA_964007375.1 Ophion obscuratus
AAAAATTTGGGTAATTCAGCCGGTGGGACCTGGTTTCCGGGGACCCCTGAAAAAAGTGTCCTCGTGGTGGTCAGAATAACTCGTGATAGCTTTATCTGATATTAAAAAATCAAATTTGTTCTGTTAGTAAATAAGTATAGCTCGTGATTGAACGAAGGCATAAAAAAAATTGAAACTCGAATTTTTGGCGGGGTTGTATGCAAAATAGTTCGATTATTGGTACAATTTACACTACGTATAGACTTGTAAAATTAGTTGTAATCGAAAAAAAAACCTTCCTTCAATCACTAGTCAATTCTATTTTTGAAGAGGTGTGCAAAATTTCAATAAGATCGGTGCATTCGTTTTTGAGAAATCGTATCCTCCGACTACAAAAATAGTGTTTTGAGAAAAAAGCGATTACATGCATCGCTCCCGGCCGGTCTTTCCCAATGGGGGGAATTCCCAAAGGCTCTCTCTCTCTCCTAGACTTTTACTCCGATTGACTTTGAACTTTGGAGGAATAGTCTAGACATCTTGTACCATTAGATAATAACATGGCAAAAAAATGGATTTTTAAAAATGTTCAAACCCACGTAACCCCTTAAGATGGTAACGCATCTATAAAGAAGTACCATAAGCAAGCTTGAAATTCAGTGTATGTCATTTCGACGAAGTGTTAACAACTTTTTTTCGTGCAAAAATCTCGTGCAAAAAAAGAGTATTTGCGGGGAATTTTACTGCACTACTTTATTGAAAAAAAAAAAAAAAAAAAATTGGTAACTGAAGCCCAAAGAATTTTTGTTGAGACGTGCGACGCCCATGCTCCGTCAGAACTAATATGCAGAGGTTGGTTTAGACGCTCCAAAAATAATGACTTAGATATGTCGAATTGGACGCATTGGAGCATTACTTCATGAAAACGCATGACAGACGCTACTTGAACTTGCAGAATCAATAGAAGTTGATCACTCAACAATTTCGATACGTTTAAAAACATTAGGATTTTTTTTTTTTTTTTCACATAAAGTATTAATTTTTACGAAAAAAAACAACGAGAACTTATTCATCATCCCAATAATTAACTCTTTTTTAAAGGATAGCATTATTGTTATTATTTAATTTTTTCATACTTATGATGATAGTTGTGATTTTAACGCCCCGGACAACGCAATTCCTCAGTTTGCACTGGAAAACATTCACATACCCTCCGGGGTCAGGCTCAATCTTAATCAAGACCTGACCACAGATACTAGGCGGAACAATAATAATTCTTTCTTTTATTATTATAGTTGATATTTCTTTTCATTATTTCAAATTTTTATTATTTTATCATCATTATTATTATTTTATTATAATAATAATGATAAATTATGATAACTTATGATGATAAGTTTTATCATAAAATTTTATGAATTTATCATGAAAAATTATGATAAATTATGATGATAACTTTTACTATTATTATTACTATTTTACGATTCTCTGATTTCGTTATTATTATTGAGAAAGGGAAATGAACGGCGCCAATCGCGTGCCAAGAAGTGAAGAAAAAAATTGACGAAAAACACAAGCGAGAGTGAAGGCTAGTAATTCTCTGTGTAGTGGTGTAGGGCAATGAAAAACCGAAAGTGCATTGCAACTCGTTGTTTTTTGTCGATCGTTGAACGGTTCTTTCCCCAGAACGAAGATTCCAGAGTGAAAGGAAAAGTCTTTCGCCGGCTCGTTGGCAAACTCATCTGCGATGCTAGTCGGTATACACGTACACACACACGCATAGCTATATATATATATATATATATATATATATATATATATATATATATATATATATATATATATATTTGTATATCTGGCTGGGCATCGCGCGACGAAACCTCGATGCGTGAACGCCGATCACGTTTTCGCGTATCCACACGAGGAGATCTACGAGTCGAAGAGTGACTCTGACGAATGTAGACTGCCGCTGAGCTTTCTATATGTATGTTCATTTTCAGGTCTTGCGCTGTATCGATTAGGAACAATTTTAACGTAGCGGTCCAATCGAGTTCCTGATACCCTTGTCGATTAAAATCGTCCGCTGATTAAGGAGTTTCGATACCGGCGATACAATGGTGCCATGCTAAACCATGTTAAAAACATAAAAAATTTCAAATAGTTCAGAATTTTCTCTAGTGCCAAATTTGACAATACACATTTTTCAGATTTTTCTTCTGCACAGTTATCGAGTGAGTCAATACCAAAGTTTACGTGTATATGCATAGCGTTTCCATATATATATATATATATAGGTATACAGTGCGGGCATAAGAAATCTGCTTTAATGCTTAATTACGCGATAACTAAAAGGAAGAACATTTTGAAAAAATTTATGTTTTCGCACTTGATGTCGAAGAACATTATCGCCAAATTTAATCAATTTCTTAACATTTTGACTTTTGTACCGAAACTCCTTAAGGGGTTAGGCGATTTTAGAGGCCGAACAAATAGGGTTTTTGGGGATTTTTTTTTTTCAGAAAAACTACAAAATAAATCGAGATTACAGAAACGGGTGTTTATCATACATATCAGTGACTGTGTACAATCATTTTTTTGAAGCGATTAATTTCAAAATGGCGGCTGTGCAGCGTTTATCGCAAAACTCCGTTCTTTAAGTTGGCCGGAAACATAACTCGGACAATTTTCAACCGATTCACCTGAAATGTTGAATATATCTTGAAAAATACATTATCTATGGAAGTACGTAGGATTTTTTTTTTATATTTCATAGTTCATTTGTTATTAATAATTGTCTGACGATATTTTAGGCAAATTTTTCACTTTCAAAAATTTGCCTAAAAATCGCTAATAACAAATAAACTATGCAATATAAAAAAAAATCCTTCGCGAGATGAGATGAGAATGAAAAATGCGTGACCAACAAACGATTTTCCATCGACTAAGAGCCTGATCAATTTATTTTAGCGAGAAATAAAAAAAACGTCCAATTTCAAGTCTTGTGTCTCATCAATTACGACCAATTTTAATCTGACGGTCTGATTGATTTTCCGACTCCTTTATTGATGCGAAATCATCTCTTTTCATCTTCCACCCCCCGACAAGGATCGGTTTTAGTGGTCGAAAAGTCTCCAAATATATTTTACTATATCTTTCAAGAAACTAGAGCTCAAGTGTGCAACAAGTTACGGTGATCTAGAAAATAGGAATAAAAAATTCGTTGCATTCCAACGCTGCAAACTTGCGAACGATTTTTTCCTTCGCTATGAAAGTAGATACATTTCGAAGGGAAAATCCGACTCCATAAAAGGGTGTTTTTTTTTCTTTTTCCATTCTTGCTTTTTATTTCCAATCACGGGCTACTCATTTGTCTCAAAACTTATTCCACCATGGATGTGCCTGGGGAAGGCAGCACTGCCTTGTTGTCTATGTTTGTGCATTTTTATGCAATAGGGCGGAGGTAAAGAGGAAGGACGGAATAGGGAAAGGTGTGTATTATATAGCAGTAAGTCTCAGCGGTATTTTCTCTCTCTCTCTCTCTCTCTCTGTCCCTCACGCCTTCTACCTTACCGTTAGAATTCTATTCTCATCTCCGATTGCACACAGAGCCTTGATGGCCAACGAGGACGGCAATTACGGAGTTCCGTGGAGAAATGGCAAATAGAGAGAAAAAGGAAGAGGAAATAGCGTAGAGACGATAGGGAGAGTTGGCGTATTTGCAGGAACCTCAACGGGACGAGAATACGCGAATCGTGAAATTGTTCAACGTTCTTGCACTCACGTGGCTGTCTCGTATCTCTCCGAAACATTCTCGAGTTCTCAAATTTCATAGGAAACTTGGCTCGTATAGACAATATGAGTTTATTTCTTTTAATTAAATTATTATTCAAATTTAATTTCATTTAATGAAATTTTTATTAATTAAATAACTTAATTAATTTAATATTTAATAATTAAATATATTTAATATATTTAATAATCAAATAATTAAATTTAATTACTATATTTCAACTGCTGGTTTTTTTTTGGCAACTCGTCGTAACGAAAAAGCCTCAATCATTTTTTTTTGTCGCTCATTTAGAGATCTTGAAGTTCAATATGCAATTGAAAATTTTATAAAGTCACAAAAGGAGGAAATGAAGAAAAAATAGTTAATTTTATTCTTTAAGAAAAAATAGTTAATTTTATTCTTTAAGACAAAATAATGAAATTTATTCTTTAAGAAAAAATAAAGAAAAATGGACATTTTTGTTCTTTTATTTATTTACCAATACATTTTTCGTGTTTGTATACGTTGCTCGGAGGATGGGCTGACGGGTCTTAAAAATCCACCAAGGTTCTTGCAAAGCAATTGAAAGTCGAAAGCGAAACGATGCGCGCTTTGACGTGCATTCGTAAAAAGCTACGAGCATAAATTTCCGTTTGACGTTTTGTGCAACCGCGCGTGGGCGAATTGTCGAAACGTCGTGCGGGTTGAATGGCAGAAGGATTATCGTCCGCATTATCTACAGACGCAATTGATAGACTTCGAAACCGCGAATGAAGCAAAAAAAAAGGAACTACGAGAATAGAGCAAAGGAAAAAAAAACGTAAATACTCGCGCAATCCAGCGTGGTACACTTTGACAGGAGGGCACTCCATCAACGGACTCTCTCAGAGCTCAATGAATACATTTCTGTGCACTCGGAAATTGGCTGGATCGGAGAGGAAAAAAATGATTTCCAGCACAAGGCGTCTTACATCACGTATCGATAACATAAGGGAGATAATATGAAAAATGGAAGATATATAGTCGTGGATTAAAATATTGTGAAGCTGAAGTTTGCATCTTTGGAATGGAATGAAAATTAACATTTCTGCATTACTCTAATTTCTTTTGGCAAATTTTGCGTACCAAGATGACGTTGAAGTTGCCATCGTTGACGCAACGAAAATGATTTTTTGCCTGTTTCCCAAATTTTCTTTGGCAGATTCAAGCTACGACAATCACGGAATTTTTTTGAGGATTCTTATTCAGCAATCTACGGCAAAACTACAAAATATGCTTTTGGATGATAATGAAAATTAGAAATTGACAACAATTTCAACAGAAACAAAAATTTAAATGACACAAACAAAATTTTTAAATAAAATATGGACAGAAAATTGAGTAAAAAAATGTTAAGTTTGGTATTTTTATTATAACAATTTTTTAAAATAATATTGTTGGGTCACACCGGAGATACATTATGCAATTATAAATATGATCATTTTTTTCAGACACCCACATCGATGCCGACAACTTTCACCGTCAACGCGCGCGCAAAAAAAAATACGTTGCTTTCTTATGTTAAATCTCCGCCGTTTGTTAATATTTCTGATTTTTTTTTCTACATACACTTAACCATGTGCATAAATGATCTGTGAGAAAAATGTTGTCAAGATGTGTCATTTTTTTTAACCTCGTCTAGAAAAGTACCTTCGAAAATCGGCGAAATCGTGTATATGAGGCCTTAAGACATTAAGGCGTTACCCCCACTTGTAGCGCAAAAAAAGGCCTTTTTCATGAATTTTTTTCAAGAAAACTACAAAACTTTTTTAATCGATCAATATACCATCTTAGAGAACACATCTTGAAGAACATTCAGTAATTTTTTTATTGAAAAATATTACATTGTTTAGTGGCAAATGGCCGTCAATGAAATAATGTTTTTATATACACGGTTTGCGGTGACCAACATTGCGGCGAAGTGGATCATCTGAAAAACAAATGCGGATGGATTTAGTCAAATATAAGTATAAACTAGTCTTTAATGGAAGGATTTTAAAAAACATTCATTTTTCACAAAATGGCGGACAGTCAAAGTTAATGGTTCGATTTTAACGAAAAAAAAACGGCCGTTTTTTGGCTATAAAACGGCCATTTTTTCGAAAAAAAAATCGAACGATTAAAGACTACATTTTTATGTATTAAATAAGCCTGCAAAATTTCAAGAAGATCGGTTCATTAGTGTTCGAGTAATCTTGGTCACCGACTTCAGAAATGCCATTTTGAGAAAAACGCGTTTAAAGTTTCAATTTCCGGTCGTTTACACAACGGATTCTTCTCTTTCAACGCTCATATCTCAGTCAATTTTGTTCGGATCGACTTGAAATTTTCAGGATATATTCTCCGATACTTATACTTCAAAAAAATGCAATAAAAAAAAATCGATTTTTTCAAAATCGCAAGTGGGGGGTAACCCCTTAAAACGAATTTACGTTGCAATCCAACGATGCGAAATCCAACGTCGTACTTCACAACCAGCGGCTAGAGCTCATAACAACCTTAAGATATTAATTTAACGATCTATAGTATATAGATAATAGATATGGATAATAGATATAAATAATAGATATAGATAATAGATACAGATGAAATAGTATAGATCTATAAAAAAAGATCTTCTTTAATAATAAAAATGTGTAAAATAAAATGTAAAAAAAAACTTTCGTTGCGTTCCACCGATGCAAACTTCAACACCATAAAAGCTTATAGTGTCCGGACACCTATCCATTTTCCTTGATATCCTCATATATGTCCGCGATTTCACGGGCGAACGAACTCAGCATAATCGCATGTGTCATCGAACCCACACAGCGCGTTACAAGAAAAAAAAAATTCCGACAGAGCAAAAAAAGCCCAAGTACAAACTCATACCTTTCCAGCCGTTTCGCAAGATCAGAAACGTCCATTGCCCACTGGAGCAAACTGCTTCGCGCTTTTCTCCCCGCAACACAATCGAGAGTGCGATCGAAAGAGTTTTCAACAATTCGATCAATGTGTCAGATATGAACGCACCGTCGAGCAACAAGTGAGCATGAAAATGATAGTGTTTTCGTGCCTTTCGAGCGTTTGCTATGAATCATGGCAAAAATCTATAAGATTATCGGAATCCTCGTGATATCTTTACTCGATACACAAGTTGAACGACGAGTAGGTTGTTTTTCTCGTACATATAGGTACACATCGGAGAAAATATATTCTCGCGGATCGTAATGATCGTTATGAAGAAAAGGAGTGCAACTTTCGCGTGAACAAGAAAAATCAGCACGAGAGGTGTTAATTAAAGAAAAAAAAAAATGCGATGCGAGAGCCCGCAAAGCACACACGCCAGTTTGAGTAATTAGGATGTAGCTGACGGAGTGAAAGAGACGCGATTGGATAGGCAAGAGAGCAGTCTATTGGCTCGAATTCCGAAGAAATGAACAAATTGTAAAAACGGATCGACGATTGTGCGAGAGAAGCGGATAGAGAAAGGGCCCAAGAGCGAAGGAGAAAGACAATTGGAACGTGAGCTCGTTTCGAGAGGGCCCAATCCCAATCACATCGCATCGTTGGAAGGTAACGAGATTTTTCGTTTTTTTTTTCTTCTTCCAATGGCAAATTTTCTTTTCGGCAGTCCAGAGGTTCGGTAGACCAGAGCTACTAAATATTTTGGATGGCGACAAACATGGAGAGAGACTGGGGCAAAAAAAAACACTTTCGTTGCATTCAAACGATGACAACTTCAACAGCGTCCGTTCTCATGACGTTGAACTTTGCATTAGTGGAATCCGACGATTTTTATTGGTTTATTTTTCATTTCCTTATTTTTACAGTCATCTCAAGCCTTTTATGCAAATTGACGTCTCGAATGTCTAACGAAAAATCCGTAAAAACGCTTGAGTGATTTTCACAGCCTGGAACGGCCAAAAAAATGGAACAATTAAAAAGAATTAAGTTTCGTTGCACTCCAACGATGCAAACTTCAATATCCCGTGGAGAAATGTGACCGGGCATTCCCTACTTGGTACCCGGCCATGAACAGAGTTGCCTTGTCTGACTGGGCCCTGACCGGGCCCAGGAAGATCGCAAAATCGTTTTTTTACGGCTTACCCTCTTTATTTGGGAATTACAATCTTCTGAATTGCGAGCGAGTACATCTTCACGTAATGTCTACCTGGCCAGAACATTGGCATGTTCCAAAAAGTGGAGCCTGTCTTTAAGAACAAAAGGAAAGCTACTTTGCTATTCACCTCATCAAAGATATTTATAATTGATTGGGATGAAACTAATATATCTGTTGTAATTAGGGTTGCAAATAATGCATTATTTTTGTAATAGATTAGCGTTTTCATTACTCATTACTTTACATTTTCTAATGCGAAAAAATTGCATTACCCATTACATTAAATTTTTTAACGAAACAATTTTCATTACTCGTTACATTGGAATTTGTAATGTAAACAATTTCCATTCCTCATTACATTACATTTTGCAATGTGAAATTTTTTGCATTATAAAGTCCAATGTAATGGGTAATGGAATTTTTTCGCATTACTAATTCAATGCAATGACAAAAATCTCCGTTACTTATTACAATGTAATGAAGACGATTATGCGTTTCCCATTACGGGCAGCAGTTTTTGCACTGGGTCGATCTGACCCGATGGGAAACGAATAATAATCCATATTACCTTGTAATGAGTAATGGAGATGTTTTACACTACATCAGTAACGTGAACACACATTCCATTACGCACTACCTTATATTTTGTAAGGTAAAAAAATTCCATTGCTCATTACATTGGACTTTGTAATGTAAAAAATGTCCATTGCCCACTACAATGTAATGGGTAATCAATTTTTCGTCATTACACATTACATTGCATTTTGTAATGTGAAAATGTTTCACATTACAAAATATAATACTATATAAATATATATATATATATTATATATATATATAAAATTCGGGGGTCAACGTCGTTCAAGATCATTCAAGGTCATTATCAATGATACAAATATAAATAGCTCGGATCACTGCGAAATATTTGGTAGTGATCCGAGATATTTATATTTGTATTTCATATTAATAGGTGACCTTGAATCACCTTGAACGACATTGACCCCCTAATGTCTGTACCCTGTATATATACAGGGTGATTTTTTTTATCTTGAGACTGCTAAATATCTCGAAAAATAAGCCTTATACGATAAAAATGTTCCAAATAAACCTTCAATAGTTTCCAAGGGGCAATTTAATCCTACAGAAATTAATCGCCTGCCAGCCCGCCTGTGAGTGGGGGCGGGGGGGGGGGGGACTTTGAAATCTTAAATGGGAACTCTTTTTTATTTCAAGTTTTACTTGCACAGCCTTTTCGGCTTTTTACAAGGCTCCACTTATATGTCCACCGCTCTACACTTGTTCTTTCTCTCCATCATCCCCCCTCCCCATTGCGGCCGCAGCCGACTTCCCCCTCTGTATTATATTCATCATGACATTTCTGTCATTAAATGGGAACTCCTACTTTTCATTATACTTAATATCTTAAATGGGAACTCCTACTTTTCATTACAGATTCGAATTATACATAAAAAAATACGTAACTTTTGTCTAAACTTTTTTTTTAATTCGGGATAGATGGCGCTGCACTCGGTGAAGATTGGGCAAACTTCCTTTTCTTCAAGGGAAACCCCCTGTTTTATTCCATAATGGAGCTACGTCGAAGAAAAGTAACTTTTGTCGGAAACATGTGTTTTTTTTGTTAATTATCGTAAATATATACTATAATTTTGTATCCGTTCTTAGCTTTACCCAGGATTAAGGTAGCGAACCTGACGGAAATTTAATCCCTTTGGGGTGCTTCATTATTGTGAGTCCCGTTGCCTCTGACATTCCGGGTGTTTGATTATCGTGAGTCCCCTTGCCTCTCGCCATTTAATTCAACAAGTGTTCAAGCTGATGACCTTCAACTTCGATGCATTTATTGATCCATACGTCGAATGATTGTACACAACTCAAAAGTTTGTTCGCTCTAATGTTTGCACAAGCATTTCTGATTCGTCCAATCATGTTTTCACGAGTTGTTGGCACTTGTTGATAAACTACAGTTTTCAAGAGACCCGACAAAAAAAATCTGGCGACACAAGGTCTGGCGATCTGGCAGGCCAATGTATCGTTCCGCCTCTGCCAATCCAGCGCCATCTATCGCGAATTAAAAAAAAAGTTCAGACAAAAGTTACGTGTCTTTTTAATGTATAATCTGAATCTGTAATGAAAAGTAGGGATTCCCATTTAAGATTTCACAGTCCTCCCCCCCCCCCCGCCCCAACCCCAGGAAGGGCGGCAGGCGGTTAATTTCTTCGGGATTGAATTGCCCCTTGGAAATTATTGAAGGTTTATTTGGGACATTTTTGTCGTATAAGGCTTATTTTTCTAGATATTTAGCAGTCTCAAGAAAAAAAATCACCCCGTATACAGGGTGTCCCTGTATATAGGTTAGCCTATATAAATTCCAAACACCGGTGGCTCACCCGCCAGCAATCGCAGCCGCATAGTTTCAATTTTTTTTTTTTTAATTTATCTCTTTCGGACGTATACGCGTGAGCGTGCGATTTGATATTGTATTAAGGGAGACTTTGTCCTTGAAATTTAGCGGGAGATGTTAGCGGCTCAACATGAGCAGCTAGAAGAAGAGGAGGGATGCCTCTATGGACCAGGCATTGCCGATTAGCGGTAATTATAAACACATTTGTGTAAACACATTACAAAACTTTAAACGCGTTTTTCTCGAAAACACGTTTCTAAAAATGGCTGACATTCTCCTGACCGCTGTAATTAACATATCGACCTGAAATTTCGAGAGCATACTCAGAAAATACGTCTTCACGGAATGACGGATCGTTTTTTCGATAGATACATTTTTGCATTTAATATTTATCTTTTTATGCGAAAAAAAACGTGAAAATTCGATTTTTTTTAATTGCCGCCATTTTCCGAAATTTGTACTAAACGAAAAACCCATCCGTCATTCCATGACCAAAGGGTCACAGATTGATAATATGCTTTGAATGTGTGCTTCAGATCTACAAAGAGGGGGCAGCGATGTCAGCCGTTTACCTCTCGCGATTTGAGGACCTGTTTTCGCGGAGCTGCAACTGCCGCCATTTTGGTTTTTTTTTTCAAAAAAAAATTTTTTAAACGTTCTGTATATCACGAATAAAAGCAAGAAAAAAACCGCACTCAAAAAGCTTTACTCGTTTCCTTTAAAAAAAAAAATGTAAACACCTGAAATATGGCACTCCAAGGACAAAGTCTCCCTTAATCAGCTATTCAATCGGTGATTTTTATTGCCCAAACTTGGGACGACGAATCGATGATATCGGTCGCGGCGTCGGTACATCAATGAAATGGTTTCGTCGAAAAGGCGAAGTGTCGACATAAAAGGTGGCTATAAATGGCGCAATATAAAGGCTGGACGTCGCGACATCGAAAAGAAAGAAAAAAAAAGACGGAAAAAACGACTCTCGCAGCTTTTATTATCCGATATTTTTACGAATCGAATAATATTTATCGACGATAAATCTTTACGATGAGTTTGTGGCTGAGAATACGCCGGACGTTACATGCGCGCTCGTTGGAAAGAACCCGACGTATAATAGTTATTCAGCGATGATAAACCCATCGAAGGGCGGCGATATTGAAAAGAAAAAATCCCACCACAAGCTTCGGCGCGTTAGAGCGTAACTCGTATCAATAATTTTCATGCCGAACATAATGATCTTCAATTATGGTGCAACTCGATCGTTGCGTCTGCTCGAAGATGCTGGACGAGCGTGGAGACGTTCAGCACGGGAATCGAGACTCCTCGTGATGAAGGAGAATGATCAGGGGAGCCTCCCTCCCCTGCGAGAATGGGCCGATACTCGAAGCGTATCAGAGCATAATTTGCGCCAGGTATCTGTCGGAGTGAGGAAGAAAAAAGGGAGAAAGAAGTGCCAAAGAATATGTCGAAATAGTCCAGTCGAGATAGGTCGAAAATTCGATTAACCTGGAATTAATTCCGGGCTTCGATTTTCTTTTTTTATACTTAGGGGGGGGGGCGGTTGTTGGTAGTGTAAATCTCGATTTTCGGGAAAATCCCCCTGGTGCGTTTGCCGCCATCTTGATTTGAAGAGGAATTTTTTGTTTTTCGAATAACTCGCTTAATTTCAATCTTAGAGTGAAAATGATCATATCAAAAGTTGTGGGAAATGTAATTCCCCACAAGTTTGGTGATTATAGCTTTTACCCTAGGATCGATATTTATAGAGTTACACTGCAAATAGGGGTAAAAAGTTCATCCCTGAAATTAAGTATAAGTCCGAAAATATTGATCCTAGGATAAAAATGGTACCGACCAAAGTTTAAGAAAATAAAATTTCCTACCCGATTACTCCCGAACATTTTTACGATAAACTTGATAATAAACGAAATAACTGAACATAAAAAAAAAGTTAACCCCTAAATTAAGTATAAGTCCGAAAATATTGATCCGAGGGTAAAAATGCTAATAAGCAAAGTTGGAGGAAATAAAATTTCCTATCTGATTGTTTATTACCATTTTTACAATAAACTTGATAATAAACGAGATAAGTTAAAAAAAAACGTTTTTTACCCCTTTTAGCAGTCTAACTCTATAAATATCGATCCTAGGGTAAAAATTGTAATCACCAAACTTGTGGAGAATTACATTTCCCACAACTTTGAATACAATCATTTTCACTCTAAGGTTGAAAATAAGCGAGTTATTCGAAAACACAAAAAAAAATTCCTCTTCAAATCAAGATGGCGGCAAACGCACCAGGCGGATTTTCCCGAAAATCGAGATTTACACTACCAACCACCCCCCACTTAAGTATAAAAAAAGAAAATCGAAGCCCGGAATTAATTCCAGGTAAAATCCTATTTCGACTGGACTAAAATCCGCAAAGTCAAGATGGTGTTGAAGTTTGCATCGTTGGAACGCAACGAACATTTTTCTTGATTTTTTAAATTTCTTAATTTTCACTATTTTCTAAAATCTTTTTTTTGCCACTTTTGGTTATAAGTTTTAAGAATTTTACCGTCTTTCGTAGCCTTGATGTGCTTAGAAAAAAATACAGGAATACGAAAGAAATATATGTTCGTTTCATTCCAATGATGTAGGGATGATAAGGTCTTATATATGCGAAAAATTGCAACTTTTCATTTTTTAAAATTATTTTTGATACTGTTAGGAATATTTTAAGCTTTTCTGTGGTTCACCTATCGTGTGAACCACAGAAACAAAAATGTCAATGACACAAAAAAATATAAAAAATAAAATCCCGACAGAAAATTGAGTAAAACATGTTAAGTTTCGAATTTTGATAATAATTTTTAAAAAATAATACTGTTGCTTCACACTAAAGATACATTAATTATGCAATTATAAATATGTTCATTTTTGTTCAGACACCCACATCGAGGCCGAGAATAATATTTCTGATTTTTTTTTTACATATACTTAACCATGTGCATAAATGATCTGTAAAAAAATGCTGTCAATATATGCGTCATTTTTTTTAACCGCTTCTAGAAAAGTACCTTCGAAAATCGGCGAAATCGCGTATATAAGGCCATAAGTCAAGTGCGCATGCGAAGACGGGCGGGGGTTGCCAATTATGACGCGGGGGAGCGCGTAATTGGAAGGGCGTCGAAGTAGATGAAGAGAGGGGGGAGGGGGAGAAAGCTAACGTAGCTGGCAGGCGGGAGGAAAGTCCAAGTTATCACCGCATTAGCCTAACGATGGAGCAAACCGGCAATCACGTGATCTACGATCACCAAATGTATGTACATTACACACACGTACACACACACACACACACACGAGTATGTGTCTATAAGGAAAGGTGATAGTGAAGTTATTCGATTTCCCAAACCGTCCTTCCACCTACTGTCCCCATACTCAACATTGCGTAAACCCCAATCAAAATATGGTGATGAAGTTTGCATCGTTCGCAACGAAAATCTTTATTTGATAATTTCTTTTTTTTCAATTCCTGTCTAAACTTTTCTTTTGTAGTTTTAGGTTAGGGATTCCTAATAAGGATCTTGAAAAATATTTCGGTGATATTTGAAAACTGGATGTGCCGACAGCAAAAAATCGGTAAGACGAAAAAAAAAAAATTTTTTGTTGCAGTCGAACGATGCAAATTTCAATACCGTATGAAAATCACCTCAAGCCAAATGGGAGCATAGTCATATGAAGTTAATTTCCAGGACGGTGCTATCGCCTAAATCAACGCTGTATAATAATGGCATACAGACGAAAGAAATGCAGGCCCTAGGCCACAGTAACGGGTATAAAATCATGTGCGAATTTAACAATTTTTTTGTTTCGTATGAAAAAGTGATTCACTCGTAAAATTAATTACACGTCTATTTAGTATGAATATCAAGCTGTTAGAAAATATATATATATTTTTTTTCGATGTACAAAATTGCCGACTACTGATATTTTCTTTTATCTTTTTTTTTGTGCACTCCGCGGCGTGACATTTAGCATCCACAATTTTTTACCTAGAACAAAAAACAAAAATTCTCATCAATGTACATTAGAATACCTCGAGAAGTACGTACGGAATTTTAAAAAATATTGTTTTATTCAAAAGCTGTAGGTATTTGAACTTAAAAAATGGATTTTCAGTGAAAAATTTCGTTATAACTGCTCATAAAATGAAAAGTTTTCGATTAAGGGGTTAGCCCCACTTGCGATTTTGAACAAAATCGATTTTTTTTATTGCATTTTTTCGAAGTATAAGTATCTGAGAATATGTCCTGAAAATGTCAAGTCGATCCGAACAAAATTGACTGAGATACGAGGGTTGAAAGAGAAGAATCCATTGTGTAAACGACCGGCTAATTGAAACTTTAAACGCGTTTTTCTCAAAATGGCATTTCCGAAGTCGGTAACCAAGATTACTCGAACACTAATGAACCGATCTTCTTGAAATTTTGCAGGCTTATTTAATACATAAAAATGTAGTCTTTAATCGTTTGATTTTGTTTTCGAAAAAAATGGCCGTTTTATAGCCAAAAAACGGCCGTTTATTTTTCGTTAAAATTGAACCATTAACTTTGACTGTCCGCCATTTTGTGAAAAATGAATATTTTTCAAAATCCTTCGCTTAAAGACTAGTTTATACTTATATTTGACTAAATCCATCCGCATTTTTTTTTTTTTCAGATGATCCACTTCGCCGCAATGTTGGTCACCGCAAACCGTGTATATAAACACATTATTTCATTGACGGCCATTTGCCACTTAAACAATGTTATATTTTTCAATAAAAAAATTACTGAAAGTTCTTCAAAATGTGTTCTTTAAGATGGTATATTGATCGATTAAAAAAGTTTTGTAGTTTTCTTCAAAAAAATTCATGAAAAAGACCTTTTTTGCGCTACAAGTGGGGGTAACGCCTTAATCAGAAATTCCGTACGTACTTCTCTGCGAAATGCAATTAGGAACACAACTTTTAAATTTGAAGTAAATCGAGTGAAAATTGTTGAAGTTATTTTTCACGCCAATTGGAAAAAAGCTGTTTCGAGAAGTTTCGAGTAGCCGGCCATTTTGAACATCGAAAAAAAATCCTAACAGCTTGATATTCATACTAAATAGAATGACGTTGAAGTTTGCATCGTTGGAATGCAACGAAAATGATTTTTGTTTCGTTTCGAAAATTTCCTTTGGCAGACCAAAGCTACGAAAATCACAAAAACATTTTTTAGGCTTCTCATTCAGCAATTTACAACAAATCTGCAAAATATGATTTTGGATAATAATGAAAATAAGAAATTAATAAAAAAAGTTCGTTGCGTTCCAACGATGCAAACTTCAGCCCCATTAAATCGATGTGTAATTAATTTTACGAGTGAATCACTTTTTCATACGAAAAAAAAATTGTTAATTTCGCACATGATTTGATACCCGTTACTGTGGCCTAAAGCCTTAAAATAATCGATCCAGCAATGATAATTAATACGAATAGACATCGCGGTTACGAGGTGGGGTGACTTCTCGCGAACGACCCAAGTCTACATGCGTAACGCTCCATTCAATAGGCTTAATCGGCGACATGTGTGTGTGCGTATGTCTGTGGGCGATAAATATTATAAATACGGTGATATAATCGGTGAATAATCGTGTGGAATAGTTGGATGGAAAACGCGCGTGCCCCTCATCATTACACGCGGCCGATACGTGTAAGCGCATTATATATACACGTTTGGATAGATAGTACAAGTGGTATTGCGAATGTCTCGTATTCGAGAGGAAACTCGGTGGGTAAGAGCAGCCCTGCCCGATAAGGTCATTTGTATCCCATGCCGAATGCACTCCCTGGATGCTGAGAGAGAAAGGGAGATGAGGGGAGAGGGCAATCCGATTAATCGCAACGAGTTACTCCTGACCGAGCGCGATGTCCGTTCTGTACTCTCCACGACCACTTGTAGCGCATTCGACGACGATCTCTCTCTTCCACGTTTTTTTTAGTTTTCAATTTAGTTTTTAGTTTTTAATTGTTAATTTAGTTTTTAGGTGGTAGTTGTTAATTTAGTCTTTAGTTGTTAATTTCGTTTTTAGTTGTTAATTTCGTTTTTACTTGTTAATTTCATTTTTAGTTGTTAATTTCGTTTTTAGTTGTTAATTTAGTTTTTGGTTTTCAATTTAGTTTTTAGTTTTTAATTGTTAATTTAGTTTTTAGTTGTTAATTTCGTTTTTACTTGTTAATTTCGTTTTTAGTTGTTAATTTAGTTTCTAGTTTGTAATTTAGTTTGTAGTTTTCAATTTAGTTTTGAGTTTTTCATTTAGTTTTTAGTTTTCAATTTGGTTTTCATTTTTCAATTGAGTGTTTAGTTTTTAGTTTTTAATTTAGTGTTTAGTTTTTATTTAGTTTTTAGGTTTAATTTATTTTTCAGTTTTTCACTTTTAATTCTGTGTTTAGTTACGATTTGATCTTCAGTTTTTAAACCTCGCTGCTCACCTGGGGTCAAAACGACCCCACCTTCAACTTTGGAGCAACGTGAGTACAAGTTGTTGGCGGCCAAGCAGACTGGCTTTCCATATAACGGTGGTTCCAAGTTCCCTTTGTGATTGTGGCAGTCGAAGGAAAACGTTTGTGCGTCAGCTGGGTTCATTCCGACCTCTTGTGTGAGCAGTGAATAACTTTTTTTGTGAACATTCGTTTTCATTTCTGTGTATGGGATTCCTCCACACAATGTAGGTATGACTGCGAGAATCGTAATATTTTTTTTTCATCAAATTTATATGGATGATTAGTTCGAAATTTTTATTATCCCTTGTCGGTCACACATCCAGATTGTGACGTTGGGGTGTAATCAACCCCCCTCACTTTGGAGAGTGATAAATAATTGAAAAATGAAAAAAAAAAAATACTACAGTGCATTTTCGACCCTTGTGTGTAAGCCATGCAAATTATTTTTAAGTTATGTAATTTTTAAAATGAAAAAAAAATGGCGAAAGCCGCCCAATGTGCGAAAGGCGCAGAATGTTTTTGTGTTTTGGGTGTGGGGTATTGGAATAATTCCGGGTTATAATATTCAATAATTTTTTTTAACCGGAATTTATAATAAAATACTCATTTCCCATAATTGTCGTTATTTCTTTACTTCAAAATAGATTCTCTCCAGACGTAAGAATAAATAGCTTTTTTGGAACGCCGACAACGGAGCTATTTTTGTTCTCAAACTATTATGTCTCAAGAGTATCATTTTAAAATTTTAAAGACAACAATTGAAAATTGCAAGAGTTAACATTTTTTGTAGTGAAACAGTAGTTTTTTGCCAATTGACACCTCGCAGAATGTTTTCCACCATTTTAACATTCGATTTTGAATAAAATACCGAGAGCTCCACATTCTAGAATTCCAAAACTATCAAACTGAATTTTTATAAGTCACTCGGACCGTTATGCGATACGGTAAACGCGGCAGCCATTTAAATATGGCTGGGGTCAATGCGACCCCAGGGGACCAGCGTGTATAGCTAGGAGATGTAACCAAGGAGAGTTAATTTCGTTTTTTTGAAATTTTTACTTATTTTCTTTTTATTGATCTATTAGCTTTTATTTTTTTGTGTTTAGTTTATATAATTTCATTTTTTAAACAGTACTAATCATAGTTATGAGATAATGGTTGAAAAATGATGTGGTCTCTGTGTTTCGCACTCTTTCTATATACAGGGTGTCCCAGAACTCAACGTTAAGCCGACACGGGGTGACAGGATTGATTGTAACCATCATGAGAAAAATCAGAAAAAAATCAGAAAAAATCTATCCCATGCAGTTTGAAAATTATGGGCATTTAAGAAAAACCTAGAAATTTGGTCAAACTGTAACCATTTTTCGGTTATTGTGAAACAAACCCAAACAAACCCATACAATCCCAAGTTTTCTAGAATTAAGACTATTTGTTAAACTATGAATTTAAATTTGTCTACTTTGAAAGGCCCTGCTTTATTTTTTTTTGCTTTATTTTTTTTCTGATTTATTTTTTTTCTGATTTTTCTCATGATGGTTACAATCAATCCTGTCACCCCGTGTCGGCTTAACGTTGAGTTCTGGGACACCCTGTATATATATATATATATATATATTGAATAGCCAAACCGAGCCTACCAACAAGGAACATCACTTCAGGCCTTAGGTCACTCTAGAGACGGAAAAAATATGCTTTTTGAGGATTTTGTTTCAGAAAAACTACAAAATAAATCGAAATTATAAAAAAGCGTGTTTATCATACATACCAGTGACTCTATACAATGATTTTTTTGAAGCTATTAATTTCAAAATGGCGGCTGTGTAGCGTTCATCTCAAAACTGCATTTTTTAGTTGGCCGAAAACATGACGCAGACAATTTTCAACCGATTCACTTGAAATGTTGAATATATCTTGAAAAATACATTGTCCATGGAAATACGTAGGATTTTTTTTATATTGCATAGTTAATTTGTTATTAACAATTATCTGACGATTTTTTGGGCAAATTTTTGAAAAGTGAAAAATTTGGCCAGTTCAATGTTGAATTTCAACAAAATCCAAGACACTTGAGTGACGTTTCTCGCACGTTACCAAAATGCTGCAGCTCTCTGCTGCAGCAAAATAAAAAATCACAAGGTTCTCCATTTCGATTCACTTCCTTTGCAAAATTTAACCAATTTGCAGCTACCGAGAATGTTGTCCGCTAGAAAAAAAAACCAAGAAAAGTGGACCACGTGCATGCGTACGATTATCTTTGACAACGAGTAAGAACGCACGACTGTTGGATCGAAGAGAAAAGATGGTGAATTATTGATGCTTGCATATCTCGCTTCGCGGGGATTATAATACGGACGAGGCTCGTTAATGAGCTAATGAGTATTTTGCTCGGTTCGTACGGTCAAATTATACGGCTGTGCGGAGACGCCTGTGTGTACCGCGGGTGTATAATATAAATGGATTTAACACGTGTATCTTGCACGTTCGAGAGAAGACAGAGAGACAGAGAGGCAGGGAGGGAGATGAAAAATCTCCCGATACATCGAGAGGCAAAAGAGCAGTCTCCCTCGCGTTTCTCGTTGAACGCAAGTACACCGAAAGCGAAATGGAATTCACTGGACTTGGTCTCTCTCTCTCTCTCTCTCTGTTTTCTTCCGTGGCGCCTCCCTTTCGATCGCTAATTGATCGAACGATCGTACATGCTCGTTAGCATGCGGGTATAATTACGAAGGACACGCAAGTTTTTTCACTTATACGTACATGTGTATATATTTATATGTATACTTGTATATTGGGTACTTGCATCTTAAATGTACAGTCGTTACGCGACTCCGTGGTCCCAACGATGCCCTCAGAACGTGGGCCTGAATTAATCGTTTTTTCTCTCTCTCTCTCTCTCTCTCTCTCTCTCTCTCTCTCAAAACACACATACGCTCTTATTGGCGCCCATCCTTTCCCCTCACTATTTTTCGTCCACTGCACTTCGAGACGCCTGTCCCTCATTCATTCGATCATGACCATCGAGGCCCGAGCTGATGACTTCATTCACAAGCTTTTTGCAACTTTGGCCTTGAGCCACGGGGACTGCAAAATTTTCACCAACGACCATTGAAATTCCATTATTTCATTTCAGCCTCGAGGGGCAGAATTTTGTCGCGCAAAAAGAAAACAAAAAAAAGCAGCCTTGAAGGGAAAAATCCGTGAGGGAAATTTAGGGGGCATCCATTAATTGCGTGAGGTGATTTTGGCGTTTTTTCGACCCCCCCTCTCCCCCTGGTGAGATGTCGTGAGATTTAGCTCGACCCCCTCCTCCCTCCCCTAATCGCACGTGAGATTTTTCAAAATGCATATGTTCACAGAAAATAAATTGTAGTATAAGTAACTGCGGTTGTAGTCCCATTTACTCCACCATGTAAAGTAGTAGGGAGACTCTCTCTACGTGATAAAAATTACGTGATTACTAAAATTACTAAAACTACTAAAATTACGTGATATTTGCCGAAGCCCCCCTCTCCCCCCACGTGAGATTGGGTGAGATTTCGCTCGACCCCCTCCCCCCCCCCTAAACGCCTCACGTAATTAATGGACCCTCCCTTATATAGAACCAAAGTGGGGTTTGCTTTATTTTCCTCGGTTCTCCGTTTTCTCGTAGTATCGAAGTTCGCATCGTTGAAACACGCAGCGAAATTAACTATTATTTTTTCCTTATGATCGCGTTTTTGTTGTTTGCTCATTTAGGCCACGAATATCAGTGAAATTTTATGGTATTGAAGTTTGCATCGTTGGACCACAACGAAAGTTCCGTGGCACATTTTTTTTGGCAAATTCAGGCCTTTAAAATCATGTAAACTTTTTTTTACGGTCCTTATTAATTATCTTTAGCCCAAATACGCAATAAACCCTTTTGGATGATAATAAAAATGCGGGAATAAAAATGTTTTAATGAATTTTCGTTGCATTCCAACGGTGCAAACTTCAACATCGTGAAATTTTAACATCCTTATCGGGGATTCATAACCTAAAATTGCAAAAGATGATTTTGGATAGTAATAAAAGTAAATAAATGATTTTCGTTGCATTTTAACGATGCAAACTTCAATGCCATTTTTTCTCATTGTTTCCCAATACGTTTGTGATTCGCCTAGGGGGTGACTTTTCACGTTCGATTAATCGGCACTGAATACCGCTGGCGTGTGTGCGACATTAGCATTTAAAGAGCTTGGCGTTCCATCACTTTTTACCCCCCCACCCCCCCACTCTCTCCAGTCTTTTATTACCCCGAGGCGCTTCGCGAAACTGAGGACAGAAGCACGCACGCACAGAGACAACCGGCTGGTGATTCAAGCCACGCGAATTTATTAGACTGAGAAACGGCAAAACGTTTTATGTCCGCGGACGTCCGCGTGCTGTTCGTCACTACGAGCTCCGTCCATTCGTATGGCTGTCTACCGTGCCTGCAACGATTGCTTTCGAGCAAAAGGGCGCAATTTGCGTTCTTCTATACCTATAGTTCAATGACAGGGGCTTGGAGGACCGCGCAAAGGCCGCAAAGTCAAAAAGACCTGTCGGGCTTGCTCTCAAGAGCGAGCTTGATACGTTCTTGCGGTAGCGTCCAGACATGCATGTATATGCCTCAATGCAAATCTATACACGTATTGTGCTGCGAGTGCTAACAATGAGACGAGAGAGAGAGAGAGAGAGAGAGAGAGAGAGAGAGAGAGAGAGAGAAAGAGAAAGAGAGAGAGAGAGAGAGAGAGAGTACAGAGTTGGTACTGTCCTGAAGAGGAGCATGACTCTCGGTATGTTCACCCAATGACTCGCACTGGCTGAGTGACTGACTGGCAGACTTCTCTTCCATTTTATCTCTGTCTGTGTCTCTCACTCTTACTCGTCTTCATCTAGCGGACACCGTTTGTTGCACATTTTTTTTATAGAATAACATCGAAACTTTATAACGTTATGGAATAAAATATTTGGTAAATATTTACAAGTGGGGCGCCAGCCCTAATCGTCTCCAAAATTTTTTTTCACATGTTCGGACCTATTCTGCTATTAAAATATGTTTTTTATAGGGGAGGGGTATTTTATTGAGAAAAAAATATGTTACCGGAAAATATTCAATTTTTGAAATTCGTTTTCTGTATGCTTGCTCTAATTTGATTTGTTCCCAAACAAATTCAAACCCATGTCATTTGACCCATTTGATGTTACCAAACCCGTTGCCTCCATACCTTTAAAAAAGTGAAAAAAAGCGTTTGGGCGTTGAAGTAAGGGTTGAAATTGTCTTCCGCCGACTTAAATATTATAAACAAAGTGCCCTGAAATACATCGACTCGGTAAAAAATTACTAAACCCCTTTTCTAACTGGAGCCCCACGTGTAAATATTTACCAAATATTTTGTCCAATGTCGATAAGAGCACGAATAATTGATTGAAGAAAGCACTCGAACAAGCTCAAGTAATCCATTTTTAAATAATTAAAAATCCGAGTGACACTCGAATAATGAATGTAAAAAAAAAATCTCCAGGCACGTCTTTCCATTTGTTTTTCAACTATGTCGCAACGTCTTATTTTGAAGAGAACCAAAACCGTTTTTTGCCAATAACGTTTCATCAACGACAACGATATTAATACTAATGAATTGGCTCGGTAATAAAGAGAGAAAAGAAATACGATGAAGTTTGCATCGTTGCAATGCAACCAAAATTAACTCTTTTCAATTCTTCAATTTCCCTTTGGCCCTTTCAGGCTGTCAAAATCACTCAAACGTCTTCACGTATTCTCATTAGATATTTACGATCTCAATTCGCAACAAAGGCTTTGAATAATTCTCAAAATAAATAAATAAATAAATTAGAAATAAATAAATCAATAAATTAGTAAATAATAAATAAATAAATTAGAAAAAATTAAATAAATAAATTAGAAAAAAATCATTGCCATCCAACGATGCAAGCTTCACCATCATAAGGGAAAAAGAGACAATCCGTCAAGATAACTTTTTACATTCGTTCATTGTGAAACTTTCATCTATATCCCCTGGTCACAAATAGCCAAGGCTCGAACCCCGAATAAAAAAATCATAATTTCTTCGATGATATGCGACGTGTACACGCGGTTGCCTATTGAGAAAAAAAGGATTTCCGATACGTACGTTTACTTTTTTTGTGCTATGTTCTTTTTTTTTCTTCTTTTCATCCCAGCGTGGCAAAGTTGTCGGGCGCCTCCTTGGCGTATTATCTTGCGGTCGCCCTCGCGAGATACTCCAGGAGGGCAATGTCGCGTGGCTGGTTTTGCCCGTTGCTGGGGGGGGATTGCGCGAGGCCGTTATCCTCTAGGAAACGAATAAATTGGAGTGAACTCTTATCAGAGACTGGTTTCGAGAGTCTCGCTTGAAGCGAGAGGGATGCGGATGTGTGTGAGAGAAAAGTGGGGGGGGTGAGAGAGAGAGAGAGAGAAAGAGAGAGAGAGAGCGTGGAATAATAAGAAAAGTGCCATATGAATCGTATGGTGGCATAGAAAAAAGAAAGAGCGGGGGGCAGGGGGATCAACCACGCAAACGTGTTAATCGAAAGCCATACGGATTTACGACTGAGGGAACGTGTACCCGAGCACAGGGAGCTCGTAGTGAGAGTTTGTCGAGTGTCCAGGTCCACATGAGACATTTATCTCTCTCGCCCCTTCATCTTAGCGCCTGACACCATCTCACTTCTTCGGGCATACGCGCCAGACGCGTCTCTCTTTCTCATCTCGTATATGTAGGCGATTTATTCTCTCGCCTCGTGATATAAAAATGGAAGGTCGCACCCGACGCAGCCGTAACACATGCCTTTATATTGGTGTACACGTGTGGCGAGAAACCTTTAACGAGACAGGGGACCCCACCTAATGGGAACTTTACCGCCAAATGCGCGTTTTTGTCGAAAGCTCAAAATCACACCGACCAAACGCAAAAAACGTCTTTTTACGCAGTATCGATTCAATTTTTTTAATTGAACATTTTTGGGGAAAATTAGTGGTGAATTGGTGTTTAGGGGATGAAAATACATCGATGGGCAAACCCGCAAGGATATATTTTGAAAATCAGGAATTATTTGACAGCTTAATAAATTAATAAATTAATTTTAAAAAAATACATTCATAAAAATTATTTTAAAAATATTGAAAATCTAAAAAAATTCGCACTTTGGTCAAAAAAAAATTCCCTTCGCCGAATAGTCGATCGTTTGTTTTCGGTTTATATTTGGAACTCTGATTTGGGCGCACTTTCTTATGATTTTCTCTTGAAAATGCCGTTTGATTCGTGAAGTTCCGATGATTTTTCGATTTTGGCAGAATTTAAAGGACGAAGCATCGATTTTTGCCTATTTTTCCATGCCCTTTGCCCCTTTTGGGGTTCTCTGAAAGGCAAAGTGCATGCCAATGATCCGCAGACCATTTCGGAGCTCAAGGAAGCAAATGGACATTAAGGGGTAAGGCCACAGTAGAATTTTCAAAAAATCGATATTTTTGTATGCTAAAACGGTGCTTTGTCATCATAAGAATAAGTTACTATTCGATTTATAGCAAGACATTTTTTTTACCGATTTTGACCGTATAACGTAAGCCCACCTCTGACACGGCCATAGCGTACCTAAAACTTTAACTGCATTTTTCTCGAAACATTTTTTTTCCAATTGGCGTGGCAAATAACTTCAACAATTTTCACTCGATTTACTTGAAATTTAAAATTTATGTTCCTAATTGCATTTCACAGAAAAGTACGTACGGAATTTCTGATTAAGGCAGGATTCTATTTTGAAACTTTGAAACTTTGAAATTGGATGAAAACACCCACCTGGAACACGTCGAAGGCATATTATATGGCCCAGGCATCGCAGATTGAGGGTAAGATAATTTTTTCTACGATTTATCACTCACCAAAACTTTAAACGCGTTTTTCTCGAAACGACATTTTCAAGTATCGTGGTCGTGATAACTCAAAAAGTACTGAACCGATCCTTATGAAATTTGGAACACATATTCTATATGTGTGTACCAACCGACCTAACTACAATCAACTTAAAATTTTGATTAGAACTATTTTTTTATTGCAAAAAAAGACCCAAAAAAACGCATTTTTGTTCGTATTTTAGCCGCCATTTTGTTAATTTTGCACGTATATAAAATATTCTAGTTAGGTCGGTTCCTGAAGACATACTGAACATGAAACTATTTGATTTTTTTGTTTCAGACCATCCGTCGGGAAGATTTCACGACCACGGCAACGGTACCTGCTTTTCGAGGCGTTGGCTTTAAACATATTTTACGTGTACAAAAAATGAATAAAATACATTTAAATTTTTTTTTTATATACTTAAAGAGTGTATTTATTGAACAGTTTAAACCCCATATCGATATCTTTAATAGTATTCTCAGAAAAAATTCACGAAAATAGCGTTTTTTTCATGGTTTCAAAGTAGAATCCTGCCTTAATCGAAAACTTTTCATTTTATGAGCAATTTTATACGAAATTTTTCACTGAAAATTCATTCAAATATACCTACAACTAAATTTAAATACCTACAACTTTTGAATAAAACAATATTTTTTTTAATTCCGTACGTACTTCTCTAGGTTTTCTAATGTAGATTGACGAGAATTTTTGTTTTTGTTCTACGTAAAAAAATTGTGCCATTTTGTACATCGAAAAAAAAATATATATATATTTTCTAGCAGCTTCATATTCATACTAAAATAGGTGTGTAATTAATTTTATGAGTGAATCACTTTTGCATACGAAAAAAAGTCAAATGCGCACATGATTTTATACTCGTTACTGTGGCCTAACCCCTTAATGAAATTAGTCCGCAATTGTGCCAAAATGTTATATTGAAAATTTCGTCAAAAGAGTGAACGTTTGCAAATCGGGACCTTATATTAAGGGGCCAGTTCACTTTGAAAATTTCAAAAAATCGAAATCAAGCAAGACTTGAAGAAATCGACGATGATCAGCAATCAGAAGGGATTTTGTACGGTGCAGGAATTGCCGATTGAGTTTACGTAAGAGTTTTTCATAGTATAAACTTCAAACGTGTTTTTCTCGAAACAACGTTTTCAAAATCTAGCTCCATCGTATCTCTAAAACTAATAAACCGATTCTCTTGAAATGTGAACCACATATCGTCAACGTCATTCGCACCAAAATGATACTCGATGGTTTTAAAATGTTGATTTTTACTCTTTTTTGGCGAAAAACTGCGAAAAACGCGTTTTTTTACTTTTTTCGTTTTTCATCTGCCTTTTTTTTTCTTCAACAAAACTTCATATCCGAGGGTCATTTTGTAGCTGGTGTCATACTGAATACAATGGACATTGATTTTTTTGTTAAAAATTATAGTTAAATTATAGTTTTTGTACTTGAAAATAAATAAAAATAAATAAAACATTCTTTTTATGTATTTCAAGACTTTATTTATCAAGCCCAACAACTTTTATATTCATATCTTTTATAAAATGCACAAAAAAAATCGCGAAAATAGCCCTTCTTTTGTGGCTCCAAAGTGAACTGGCCCCTTGAAAGAAAAATATTCGTACATTTCAAATAAATAATACGTTTTAGTAATAGATTAAAATGTCAGGTAATTTTGAGACAACCTATATATATATATATATATAGAGTGGACTGGCCCCTTTCAAGGGGCCAGTCCACTTTGGAGCCACAAAAGAAGGGCTATTTTCGCGATTTTTTTTGTGCATTTTATAAAATATATGAATATAAAAGTTGTTGGGCTTCATAAATAAAGTCTTGAAATACATAAAAAGAATGTTTTATTTATTTTTATTTATTTTCAAGTACAAAAACTATAGTTTAACTATAGTTATATATATATATATATATATATATATATATATATATATATATATATATATGGATAAAATAAAATAATACTTACATGCGTTATATCTCGCGGCTTCGCCGATTCTTCAAGTCTAATAACATCGTCTATTAATTCATATCGAAAATCCGAGAGCGCGATAACGGGAGTAGCTGTACTGTTTTCTCGAGCTTCCGGTATCCCGTTAGACAATTACCAGAGACTGGTCCGTCGCTCTCGTAATATTAACAAGCGTGTGCCGAGATGTACACATACACACGTATGTACTGCTATATATATATATATGTTCGAGAAACGTTGCCATATAACGTCGAAATTCGCCGTAATCGATCGGTCCCACCGCAAACAGTGAAATGCTTTCAATGGCATGTCAAGAGCCTAATTCGAAGCTGCCTCGCAATTCGATACACATGGAGACGTCTGTATATCTCTCAGTTTCTCATTAGTCAATTACGTATGCAACGAGGCAAAACGGGCAACACTGCTTTGTTTCCCATTTCACATTTTATTTCATTTCTCATCATACAGCGCTTGTCTAATATTGTAAACGCAAAAACAATTGTACAATCATTTTTCGACATCAATGTCGACATCAATGCCCGCGGAATAACAAAAATGTCATCCAACACAAAATGGCACGCAAACAAAAAATCATTAACAACGAGAATTTGCGGTCTTGCTGTCGAGTCGACACGTCCGATGGTGTTGAATTTAGCATTGTTGGAACGGAACGAATCCATTCAATTTTTTTTGCATTTTCTGAAAGTATATATATATATATTCAAAGATATGTGAAAAAAAATTGTAGTCAAAAATTGAAAATTGAAGAAGTTAGAGACGATTTAGTGAGAGCAAGTAGCGCAACGATTTACGGATAGTAAAACTTACAATCGCATTTTTCTCGAAAGAGTTTTATCGACCTGGCCGGAATTATAACTCTATTTATAATTGTCGAATTTCAAAAAGAAATCAGTTATTGCGGTAGCTATCGTTGTACATAGCCGTCTTCTTTTTCTTAATTTAGTATTTTCCAGGCCCCCGAACATAAGTAAAAATTTGGCAAAATTGCACTTTTTTTCAACATCCGCCATTTTGTGAAAACTTTGTTTTCGAAAAAAAAACAGCTACGTACGACGTAAAACTAGATTGATGTAGATTATAAAACTTGTTGATTTTTATTTTTCAGACCAACCATTGTCCAGGTATTGACCCGGCCGTTGAACCACATTTTTTATACAAAGGCTCTATTATACCTCAATATCGATGTAAATTTTTCATATTTTCTGAATAAAAATTTATACGAAACAAGTTCAACGTATGCTTAATAACACACCTTTTTTCCAAATTCCAAATAAATAATCCAGTGTGACACTTACAAAAAATCGATTTTTTTTCGCCTTTTTCGACAGTTGATACTTTCAAGAATATCATTATCATTTATGTCATTTATATCAATATCATTTTATCTTGCAAAAATCGATAGTTGAATCTCTAAACGCGCTTTTCTCGAAATGGTATTTTTCAAATTTGCTGAGATTGTAATTCAAAGAGCAATTGTCCGATTGACTTGAAATTTCAACTGGGTACTCTTGAATATATTTACTCTACAATGACGTGGGGTATTTTTTATTGGATGAAAATTGACGATTTGGCATTGAAAAAGACGCCCATTTTATAGGCAAGAAAACAGAATTTTTTTCATAACTACGCCATTTTGTTAGATTTTGATATTTTTCGAAAATCCTACGTCATTGTACAGTAAATACCTTCCAGTTTAACGACATTTTTTCCTTTTTCGGTTTCAGCTACTCAATCGGCCGGAATCATGTCAGCAGTGGAGGAACTTTTTTTCGGCGCCTCCAAAGCCATAAGGGGTTACCCCCACTTGCGATTTTGAAAAAAATCGATTTTTTTTATTGCATTTTTTTGAAGTATAAGTATCTGAGAATAGGTCCTGAAAATTTCAAGTCGATCCGAACAAAATTGACTGAGATATGAGCGTTGAAAGAGAAGAATCCGTTGTGTAAACGACCGGAAATTGAAACTTAAAACGCGTTTTTTTTTCAAAATGGCATTTCTGAAGTCGGTGACCAAGATTACTCGAACACTAATGAACCGATCTTCTTGAAATTTTGCAGGCTCATTTAATACATAAAAATGTAGTCCTTAATCGTTCGATTTTTTGTCGAAAAAAATGGCCGTTTTATAGCCAAAAAACGGCCGTTTTTTTTTCGTTAAAATCGAACCATTAACTTTGACTGTCCACCATTTTGTGAAAAATGAATATTTTTTAAAATCCTTCGATTAAAGACTAGTTTATGCTTATATTTGACTAAATCCATCCGCATTTTTTTTTCAAATGATCCACTTCGCCGCAAGGTTGGTCACCGCAAACCGTGTATATAAAAACATTATTTCCTTGACGGCCATTTGCCACTAAACAATGTAATATTTTTCAATAAAAAAATTATTGAAAGTTCTTCAAGATGTGTTCTTTAAGATGGTATATTGATCGATTAAAAAAGTTTTGTAGTTTTCTTTAAAAAAAATCATGAAAAAGGCCTTCTTTGCGCTACAAGTGGGGGTAACGCCATAAGTCGCTTGGATCTCAATATTTATCAATGAAAAAATTGTGTAATATAGGTCAAATATAGCCACATACATTATTAATTTTCCGAAACATTTAATTGAGTACTTTTGTTCCAAAAAAATTCCCGACAATCACCCAAATTTTCAGCGTTCACGCTGGTATAGCCCCTCAACCCCATGATCTCTCTATTTTTATATCAGAGATCTCTAATGAAAACCTAGAAAAAAAAGACCTCCGAACAATCTACGCAGCTCAAAGAGGCAACTAAAAAAATTAATTAATTGCATTACCGCGATGCAAGCTTCCCCGTCGTCTTAAAAAAAAGTGCATCGTACACTCAAAAATGTTCATATACGCATGGACACAGAGCCCATCATATATCCGCATACCGCAAGGTGACCAAAAAAAAAAATCCAATATTGTCGCTCGAAAATTTCTCCTCATTCTCGATGAATCCTCGAGCCGAATCCAACATGTGGCAATTGTGTCTCGACATTTTCCCAATCGCCTCTCCAACGACGGCGACAGAGCGAGAGAGGGAGGGCGAAGGGGCGTCGCGGGGGTGAAGCGAGTGTGTGCGTGTGTTTGATGATTTTTCGGAGCAGAGAATACCACTACGGCACATCACACCACCATCTCCGTGGAAAGAACGACAAAATGGGAACAAAAAAAAACAGCACCGCCGTCCAGACCACGAAGATATTTTATAGGAAAAATAATGGGTGCTCTGCGCTGTGGTGGCACCCCCGTGCAACGTGTATAAATTTCTGCCGTGTCCTCCGAGATCCCGTTCAAACGAGAACGAATTGTGACAATCGACAAAAGTCTCCAATGCTCCAATGCAGTGTTCGAATGAAATGAAACGAAACAAAAAATGATTGAGTTATTTAGTAAAAACATTTTTTTGTTTTCTTTCAATTGTGTACTTGCGTGTGCAATGAAAGAATGCGGAAAGGTGACTTTGAAGACACATCAATCCGAGGATCGTCCTCGTAGTAGCCAATAGGGAACCTTACGCAAAGCTCAGCGCAGATGGCGCCACGTAAACATAACGCAAACAAAAGAAGCTGTCAACACGCGCGGTACATTTTCACGATGTCTGCGTTGTACAAAAATTATACGAATGGACAAAATGGACAATAATTACGGACATTTGACTATATCAGAATTCAAAAATCAGTTTCTAGTACAGTCGCGCTGTGTATTGGTATCGGAAAAAATTAGAAGGCTAGTTTTTTGACAGGTGATTTTGTAGGTGCCGCGGGTGCTAAATCCAAGTTTGCCTAAAAATCGGGGTTTAGGGTTTTCTTTTAAGGGATGAAAGGGGATGGGGGTGGATTAATGCCAAACTACAACCCCCACGAGGTCGGCGCCGGGAGGCAAAATGTGCAGAAAAATCCGGGTTTTATTTTTGTCCACAGCACCGAAGTCGTGGAAGTTCGTTTTGGGGGTGAAAAAGTGGGGTGAAATTTTGAAAAATTAGTTTTTATTCGATAACTCTTTAGGAAAAATTTATACAATTTTTGGTCAAATGGGAACGTTGTAGCCCTTGAAAAGTCCCGTCGATCTAGTATTTGATCATCCTTCTCCAATAATATCTTCAACCCCAAAATAATTGTTGAAATATAAACAAAAAATTGTTTATTGAATAACTCGAAAACAATCGATTTTTCGGGGATGGTTTGAATGTACGAAATGTAGACAATAATTTTCTCTATATTTTCGTTGCTATGGACCACCCTTGAATTTTGCTTTTTCGAACTCCTCTCAGGGGCTGAAAATTGAAAATGAAATTCTGGGAAAACTATTGACCGAAAGTGAAGAGATACGAGTTTGGCGCTGTGGACAAAAATGTAGCTGAGGGTTCAAACTACAAATTCTTCCACGGCGGCGAATTCGTGAGGTCAATAGTTTTCCCAGAATTGCATTTTGAATTTTCAACCCCCGATAGGGGTTGGAAAATCCAAATTCAAGGGTGGTCCATAGAAACGAAAATATAGAGAATAATTTTCTCTACATTTCGTACATTTGAACCATATCCGAAAAATCGATTGTTTTTGAGTTTTTTTTTGTATTTTAACCATTTTTTTTTGTATTTTAACCATTTGGGGGGGGGGGGAGGGGGGTGAAGATATTATCGTAGAGTGATGATCAAATACTCGATCGACGCGTCTTTGCAAGGGCTACAACCTTCCCAATTGAACAAAAAGTGTACGAATTTTTTCTAAACAGTTACTGAATTAAAACTGTTTTTTCAAAATTTCACCCCCAAAATGAACTTCCATGAGTTCGACGCTGTGGACAAAACTAAAGCCCGCATTTTTCTGCACATTTTGTCTCACGGCGCCGACCTCGTAGGGGTTGTAGTTTGGCATTAATCTATCCCCATCTCCTTTCATCCCCTAAAAAAATCCTACACTCCGATTTTTAGGCAAACTTGGATTTAGCACCCGCGGCACCTATAAAATCACCTGTCAAAAAACTAGCCCTCTTCTAATTTTCTCCGTTTCCGGGCTTTTTCAGCGACATCACGACTGTACTATTCTACTCTTTTCCTACTCTGTTCATACATCAATGTTTCTTTTTGCTCCAAACAAACAGGGTAGCTATAACCCCTTTCTCAATATTTTCCGACTCAATTTCATCCCCGCAAAGAATGAAAACGAGCTAGGTAAGTATTACGTAATAAAATAATACCAGAAGGTTAAAAAATGCAAATATTTCAAATACAATTTTTTAGGTTATGATGATCAACTACTTTACAATATACTTTTAAAAGTGAATAGCGTCGAAAATATTATCTTCAAACACTGAACTGTGACAAATCCTTCATTTCTACAGTCTGTTCTGTAAACTAAAATTACCAGAATACAGCCTCGAATGTTTTGTCGCTGTAAAGTGCTTGGCGACGTATAGCAACTTCCCGTTGCTCGCGAAGGTATTTCTCGTTTTTAGGAAAATAAATGAACCCCTTCGTTTCTGCATCCAATTGCTCAACAGTGATGCATTATTCACAATTTATTCACGACAAACGCATTATTAAAAGAAAATTGAACACTAGTCGTAGAAACACGGGCAAAACCAAAGAGAATCTCACTAAACGTCATGTTCCGTTTACGTTATTGTACAATGTCCCCTCTAGCGGGAGAAATTGGCAGTAAGATTCCCTGTTGCACTGGCGCTCAATTTTCGTGACATTGCAATGCCTTCACAAGTGACTTCTGGTCAAATGAAAATTCAGCGATTCGTTTGGAAAAATGTTGAGGGCCGCCTTCAAGATGACAGATGCCAACAATGACTGGATACAATGGCTTCAAAATTACCTTTCCAAATATAATACGTGTATATGTCCTAGATCGATCGAGGTCACGATGTTTTTTTTTGTTTTTATTATCCGACGAGCGTAAAAAGCGAAACGTCCGTTTTGTACCCAAGCAGGTAAAGGCAAAGGATTAATGGTGACCGGGTGAAAGAGACAAGAATAAAACTTGGATAAAGATAAGAATGGAGAGAAGAAACGATCAAGGGAGGTGTGTGTGTGTGTGTTCGTGTGTGTGTGTGTGTGTGTGTGTGTGTGTGTGTGTGTGTGTGTGTGTGTGTGTGTGTGTGTGTGTGTGTGTGTGTGTGCGAGCGCGCGCGCGTGTGTGTGTATGTGTGTTCGTGTGTGTGTATTCATGTGTGTGTGTTCGTGTGTGTGTGTGTGTGTTCGTGTGGGTGTGTGTGTGTGTGTTCGTGTGTTCGTGTGTGTGTGTTCGTGTGTGTGTGTTCGTGTGTGTGTATTCGTGTGTGCGTGTTCGTGTGTGTGTGTTCGTGTGTGTGTGTTCGTGTGTGTGTGTTCGTGTGTGTGTATTCGTGTGTGTGTGTCGTGTGTGTGCGTTCGTGTGTCTGTATTCGTGTGTGTGTGTTCGTGTGTGTGTGTTCGTGTGTGTGTGTGTGTGTTCGTGTGTGTGTGTGTGTTCGTATGTGTGTGTTCGTGTGTGTGTGTGTTCGTGTGTGTGTGTGTTCGTGTGTGTGTGTGTGTGTGTTCGTGTGTGTGTGTTCGTGTGTGTGTATTCGTGTGTGTGTGTTCGTGTGTGAGTGTTCGTGTGTGTGTGTTCGTGTGTGTGTGTTCGTGTGTGTGTGTTCGTGTATGTGTGTTCGTGTGTGTGTGTGTTCGTGTATGTGTGTTCGTGTGTGTGTGTTCGTGTGTGTGTGTGTGTGTGTGTGTGTGTGTCCGAAGTTATCCAGGAGGATGTCCGTCGCCAAGAGAACAGGGGGACAATGAAGAAACTTGACGGTACCGAAGCCACGAACAAGAGCATTCTCCCCATTGTTGAAGCCCCGACGTCAAAGTTTTGCGGAGCAAAAGAAGACGATCTGGCGAGATTGGAGGTGCTTTACGTTTCGCAAAAGTTGATCCACCGTATACGCAGGTGTTCGTTAAACAACAAGTAGCCAATGTAGTGGTCACACGCCTATACCATGGTGCGACTGTACTACCAAAGAACTGTTCGTGGCAGAGATAATGTTGAAGTTTGCATCGTTGGAATGCAACGAAAATTCTTTATTTTTTCATTTCTTTATTTTTATAACTATCGAAACGCTTATTTTGCAGGTCGAGGTTATGGATCTCTAATGAAGATCTTCGGAAATATTATAATTTTATTTGTAGCCTAAATATGTAAATATAGGCTGAAAAAAATTGGCCAATGCGAAAAAAGATATGTACACGTATTTTCGTTGCGTTCCGACAAGCAAGCTTCGAAGATTGCACGGTGAGAAATGAATGAAGCAGAGCCTTTGAAAAGTATCATACATATGGCATTGGAGAAACGATGTTTAAGTTTGCATCGATGGGCAACAAAAATTAATTCTTTTGAATTGTTCAATTTCTTTTGGCCCTTGGAGGCTGCGAAAATGGGTCGAATGTTTTTACGTATTTTATTAGACATTAAGGATCTCGATTTGCAAAAAAAGGCGTTCAATGAAGAAATGGAAAATTGACAAACAATTTTTTTCTTCTCACGACGCCAAATCCTACGATTTTATATATTGTATGAACGCAATTTACGTATTTGAAAATGAGAACTTTGTAATTGTTCAATATTTTTGCCCCTTTGAATCTCCGAAAATCAGTCGAACCTTTTCCCGTATTCTTGTTAGACATTCAGGGCTTCAATTTGCCAAAAAAAATAGTTATAAGGATAAATAAATGAAAAATGAAAAACTAAAAAAAAAAACATCGCAGCTTTCCAACTAGGGCAACTTCCGTTCTTCATTCTCCACGATGGCAAATCTCGCCAATAATTTTTTTCTCGTGCTATTTACATGAAACACAAACGAACCCATTGCTGCTGGAGTTCGCATCCTTGCAACGCACCGAAAATGAATTTTTTCAGATTGCCAAACAATTTTTTCGCGCGTTTGGACTACAAAAATCGTTCAAACGTTTTTTAAAATCTTCATTAAAAATCTACAACATAAATTGGCAAGTAATCGTTTTCGATAATAATGAAAATAAAACAAAAAATAAGAATTTTCGTTGCATTTCAACGATACAAACTTCAGCACTGTCGAACCCAAACAAGCCCAGCTTATCGGCAATTATAAATAAAGCGAGGCGAGATTTAAAAAATAAAAAAAAAAAGCGTCAGCGTTATATCATTCATTTCCGTTCCTGGTATTCTCATTATCGCGTGTTTAATAAACACCGAAGGGGAGAAAAAATAATCAGCCGGCAGATTAGCGTAGTTATTGTTACGACGAGAATACGAGGATGAAAACGAAGAAATCAAAGCGGAGAGATGAGAAAGAGAAAAATACCACGTGCAGATTATCATAGTTATTACGTTACGATGTGATAGTTATTCATTTATTTTCAAATATACTTGTAGCTGGTAATTCATATTCGTACCGTTATTATTCATTAGCAGCAGACCGAGTGGCTGAATGAATATAATATCGCAAAATTTGTGGAGCATTGCGCGATCTGCTGCCACCCTCCTCGCCCCCCTGCCGCGCGAACCCTCGCCGCTCGCGAAATGATTGAGTATACACAATTCATTAAATATTCCATCGGGAGGATATACAAATTGCACGCAGCCTGGTCAGAAGGGGGATAGAGAATATAACGGCGAGGGGGGGGGGGGGGAGATGTTGAGGGCGGGGGGCCTCGGTTGTACCTGCGTTACCATACGCTCGAGAGTTAATGAATAAAGTCAAGAAAATTATTGAATGTAACGCGATCGAGGGGTGAGCGACGAAATGGATGGGAGGAGGAAGAGAGAGAGAGAGAGAGAGAGAGAGAGAGTGTTCGATCATATATACACGAAAAATGCTCTTGCATTTAAAAAAAACGAATTTGTCTGGTCTGCTGGTGCGACGGTATTTTATCAAGGCCTTAGGCCACTCTAAAGGCCGAAAAATAGGCTTTTTGGGAATTTTGTTTAAGAAAAACTACAAAATAGATTGAGATTACAAAAAAGGGTGTTTATTATACATATCAGTGACTGTATACAATAATTTTGTTGAAGCGATTAATTTTAAAATGGCGGCTGTGCAACGTTTATCTTAAAACTGCATTTTTTAAATTGGCCGAAAACGTAACTCAGACAATTTTCAACCGAATCACGTAAAACGTTGAATATATCTTGAAAAATACATTGTCTATGGAAGTACGTAGGATTTTTTTTTATATTGTATAGTTCATTTTTTATTAATAATTATCTGACGATTTTTTAGACAACTTTTTGACTTCCCAAAAATTTGTATCAGGTAATTGTTAATAACAAATGAACTATGCAATATAAAAAAAAATCCTACGTATTTCCATAGACAAGGTATTTTTCAAGATATATTCAACATTTCAAGTGAATCGGTTGAAAATTGTCTGAGTTACGTTGCCGGCCAACTTGAAAAATGCAGTTTTGAGATGAACGCTGCACAGCCACCATTTTGAAATTAATCGCTTAAAAAAAATTATTGTATACAGTCACAGATATGTATGATAAACACCCTTTTTTGTAATCTCGATTTATTTTGTAGTTTTTCTGAAAAAAAAATCCCCAAAAAGCATATTTTTTCGGCCTCTAGAATGGCCTAACCCCCTTAAGGCGTGAAATTCTTCGCAAGGCATCGAAAAATCATCGCGATTTAATAAAAACAGAACATTCGGGTGTAGGCGATTTCCGCGACAATTAATATTCGCGCGTAGGTAACGGCACGATATATTCAATTTTCGTTTTCCTACGGAACAATTTTTTTTTTTTATCGTTTCCCCCGATTTTGTTATTGCGAGAACGGAAATGCAGATAGTGAAAAACGTCCACACTATTATTGGGAGTATCTGTGCGACAAAAATTGAGGATATGTTTTTACTTCCAAACGTCACTGAAGTTTTAATCCTACGATGATGAAAATAATTTAAAAAAATACAAAATAAACAAATGTTTATCGATCTATTTATTTAATCATTAATGATCTTGATGATTGTAGGAGTAAAGTTATTATCAATTAATTATTTTTATTAAATGTTCCAAATTAATTAAGGAATAATTTTTAAAAAATTAATAAACTGCCAAAACAAACCGATAGAGAATTTCGCAAGCGATATTGGAAGTTGCACATTTTGTTTAAATGCTCAAATCAAACATACATATATGCCTAAAAACCAAACGCAAAATCTAAAGTAAAATAAAAATCAAACGCGAAATTAAACGCCAAAAATCGAATAACATCATAATAATCGAACAAATGATATGCGTAAAACCGTCGCAAAATTAAACGCAAAAATGAAAATTATAAAAATAAAACGAGAGAGCGAGAGAGAGAGAGAGAGAGAGAGAGAGAGAGAGAGAGAGAGAGAGAGAGAGAGAGAGAGAGGAGAGAGAGAGAGAGAGAGAGAGAGAGAGAGAGAGAGAGAGAGAGAGAGAGAGAGAGAGAGAGAGAGAGAGAGAGAGCGAGAGAGAGAGAGAGAGAGAGAGACTCCTACACGAAGGATTCTCTCTTACGGCAGCGCATGCTAGCGGCCATATAAGTTGTAACGAGACGTAACGTGCAATTTCCGGTAATAAGTGTAACTGCAGCGAGGGCCCGTGTTATTTTTTAACGTTGAGGGCAGGACGGTTTGCGTGTTACATAGGCGTTATTGCGCTCCCCCGGCCTGCTCACACATCTATCCCACGCTCTAACACACACACACAGACACAAACGTGTATGGCACGAGTCGCTTATACTGTTGCCTCGAACCGCGACACCGCAAAAATCACTCGTTCACCCTCGTGTGTGAACGCAGCTTAATAACGATTTTTTTTTCAAAGAAAATAAAAGAATACATTGAATAGGGAGAGAGAAAAAAAAATGAAAAAACAAATACCCAAAGTGCCAACGCCAAATTGTAGTTTACTGCAGCGGTCGTTTGAGAGCCGCGCGCTTTTGCATCGGGACAATACGAGGCGAAAAAGAGGAAGAATAGGGCCCGCGAGGGGGGAAGAAACGAGCACAACGAGCGTGGGAAACGTTTAACGTTCGCAAAAAAAAAAAAAATCAAAACCAACGAGTAAGCGATTTTTTTTTCTTCGTCGAGTAGACAAAATTTGCCAGACGATTGAAATGTGCGAAAACCGAACGATAAAATGTCGCTTGGAATGGTACAATGTAATTGAGGTAAGCGCGCACACGCAACATTTTCCTCGCACACAGTTTCAATAAAACAATCCATCGTTTTTTATTTCTGTCTTTTCGTCAAGGCGGGATATACATTTGGACAGGAAAAAATAAGCAATATTGAGGGATTTTTTTTTAACTAAGAAATAATTATTCTACAATGATCAAACTTTAGGTATACTTTAATAGTATATCTAAGTTCTTAGGCCACTGTAGAGGTCGAAAAAATAGGCCTTTTGTTTTTTGTTTTTTGTTTTTTTTTTTTCAGAAAAACTACAAAATAAATCGAGATTACAAAAAGGGTGTTTATCGTACATATCAGTGACTGTATACAATAATTTTTTCGAAGCGATTACTTTCAAAATGGCGGCTGTGCAGCGTTTATCTCAAAACTGCATTTTTTAATTTGGCCGGAAACATAAATCAGACAATTTTCAATCGATTCATTTGAAATGTTGAATATACCTTGAAAAATACATTGTCTATGGAAGTACGTAGGATTTTTTTTTTACATTGCATAGTTCATTTGTCATTGACAATTATCTGACGACTTTTTAGACCAAATTTTTCACTTTCCACTTTAGAAGTGCGCCATTTGGCGAAAAATCAATATATCGAAAAAATCCTACGTACTTCTATAACAGTTATTAAATATAATCGAAAAAAATTCATTGGCTCATTATGATTAAAAAATTACAGAGCTGTTTGTCCCGCCGTGGACCCTGAAAAAACGGAGTCATCGCAAAAACGTTCCACAGTCGCCATTTTTAAATTAATCGCTTCAAAAAAATTCTATACAGTCACTGATATGTATGATAAACACCCTTTTTTGTAATGTCGATTTATTATGTAGTTTTTCTGAAAAAAAAAAATCACCAAAAAGCCTACTTTTTCGGCCTCCAAAGTGGCCGTAAAGAAAGCCCCTTAAATATTGAATTTTTTTTTTAATTAACTCATCATCAAAATGGCGGAGCTGTGGTAGAGGGTTACAGCGAGGTTGCCGCGGAAAGTTGCGAATCCGCGTGCAGTTTAGCTTCCCGTAGACTATGATTTGCAAAAAAGTTCAAACATTTTTTTCAGTTGAAACATGTATGGTTTCTATTTGACGGTAATTAAAATGAAGAAAATGCAAATTTTTGAAAATGGCACGCATTTGCAAAAAAAATCAACATCACACGCAACATTTTTGTAAAATGTGAATTAAAAAAGTAGTTTTTTTTTTTTTTCAATTTTTCAAAAACAATTCCCGTCAAGTACCAATATTATCAATATTTCTACCAAGTTTTGACTCGATCGGCTTAATAGTTTTTGAGCAATCCTGCACGCGAATTTCGATAATGGAGTTTTGGAGAATTGGAGAAAAACGCGTTTGAAGTTCACGCCCGCTCGGAATCCGAGCTGTGAGGCACAGCGTTGACGGGCTGTAACGTTTGACGTTTTTCGAATTTCGCTTTGAAACTTTGGGAAAATATTCTACATATATAGTTCTATCGTTTAAAGAAGGAAAAAAAATCGATTTTTTTTTATCGTTTTAAATGTATATCCCACCTTAAAATTACAAACGTAAAATATCGACTATCATGGTATTGTATTTACTTGGCTCGTGATTTTATTTTTCATTTAGGGATTTGAAGTTTGCATCGTTGGAATGCAACGATTTTTTTTTTAATCATTTTCATCATTAACCAAAGAATTTTTTTCGCTAATTGAGGTCGTAAATTTTTATCAAGAGTACGTAGAAATGTTTGTGTGATTTTCACAGCCGTAATCGGCCAACGAAAAATTGATTAATCGATAAGATGTAGCGGGAGATATTTGAGCAGCAGCGGTAGAGAACAAGGATAAACGTCATTGCGCGTATGGTACCTGGTAGATGGTAGCTGGTAGCTTAGTGCCGAGGCTCCAAAGTAATATATATAATTACGGTTCGATGGATTGAGCGTGAGAAAAAAAGCAGTGTGTATATACAGGGTGTTTGGGTGAATTGACACAATTTTTGGGGAATTGGGGGGGGGGGGGGGGGAAGGAGTCTTTGTTACTTTTTTCACCCTTAAACCCTACGTCCTAAGTGTCACGGTTATTAAGATATGATTTTTTTTCTTCGTTTTTTCTCTGATTACCTGAAATGCTGCCTTTAAATCGTTGTAACTTTTTCGTTTGTGGTTGTAATAGCACGGAATAACTTTATTTGTATTCCACAATGTATGTTTATTGGGGGCCGTCCATATATTACGTCATTCTAAATTTGGGGGGGGGGGGGGGTTCGTCTGCGGATGACGGTAAATGATGGATGACGGGGGGGGGGGGGGGCCTTTCGAAATTGACGTCATTCTTGTGATACCAGTTAATTCAAAATGTACAATAGTATATTGTACAACTAGAGTGGTTTCCCCGCATGAGTGATGAAAAATATTTTGCAAGTACCTAATGGTATTAATTATTGAACTCATTATTTATTTATTTATTACATAAGGTTTGTCTACATTATATTCGAGAACTTCAAATAACAGCGTACCTATGAAAATAGTTCGATCGAGCCAAAATGAATATGGGGAGGATACGGAGATATTACCCGTGATCCAGGATTTGCAAGAATGGGTGAAAACTCCGTGGGAGCTATCCAAAGAAAACTAAAGAATAGGGAAGAATAATATTATTATATTAATGAAAATTGCCAAAGTACAAAATAATAAAAGATGATTCTATAACAAAATGTGGGAGCTATCCAAAGAAAACTAAAGAATAGGGAAGAATAATATTATTATATTGATAAACATTGCCAAAGTACAAAATAATAAAAGATGATTCTATAACAAAATGTTTTAATGTTACCCAATTTTTCTCAAATCCGCAAATGTTTTAATTTTGCCAAACTGGTAATGACGTCAGTTTTGCGAGAGGGGGGGGGGGGTCATTAGGAAATGACGATAGGATGATTGTAGGGGGGGGGGGGTCGAAAATCAGCAAAAATCGATGACGTAATATATGGACGGCCCCTTGTAAATAAATCATTATTTGATAAAATTAGTTTCAAGAAAATGACTCATCCGCTTCCAAAGCCTTAAAAATGCGCAAATGTATGAAAAATGTCAACTTCTAAATTCAATCTAAAAAATAACTAAAAGCTATATTTCGAACTTTCCTTTTTTTCAAAAGTTCTCTAGTTTTTACCCTTTCCAACGGTATGCTACATGTCATAGAAATCATTCATTATATGGTTAAAATAAAGATAATAAGTTTTTTAAACAATACATTTAGGAGTTAAAATATTTCATAGCTTTACACATTTTTAACCCTCAATCCGTGAACGTGGGTCGTTTTCCTCCTACCCAAAATCATTTTCTTTACAGGTTGCTTATTATTTAATAAAAAAAATATTCAAAATGCGAAAAACAACCCCTATTTTCCCCGAGAAGCCTAATAATAATTGACCATTAATTTTTTCAGATTTTTTCATTGACAATTGTTCGTTTGGGAGTGCAAAGACGAAAACGACCCAGGTTCACGGGATTAAGGTGCCTCAAATACCTTTACGGATTGAGGGTTAAGACTGGAAACTCAAGAGTCACTGTCTTGAAACTAATTGTATGAAATAATGATTTATTTATTATAACCATATATTGCAAATTACAACTAAAGTTATTTCCTGCTATTACCACCACAAATAAAAAAGTTATGACGATTTAAAGGCGAAATTTCGGGTAATTTAAACCAAAATTTAAAAAAAAATCATACATCAATTACCCTGGTATTTAGGACATAGGGTCTAGGGGTGAAAAAATCAGCAAATGCCCCCCCCCCCCCCCATATATATATATACACACACACACACACACACATATATATATATAGGCAGGGTAGCCCGAAAAGTGACGTCCAAACGGAAAATCTCGATCAATACCTCGTGTCAATACCTATCCGAATCAGCCTCATGTATGTTCTACGATCCTTTTCTCCTTTTCGAGAAAAATTTGTTATTAATTTTCTCTTTCGTGCACGTACTACCTCGCGATATTTTTTCCTCACTTGTGTTATCCTTACCTAGTACACTGTTGAGCAACAAATAAATGATCAACTGAACACTAAAGTCGATGTCGCAAAATTTAATGAAAAGTTTTTTTTTAAATAATCCGCAATTTTGCATCCTTCCAACGCAACGAAAATTAATTCCATCTCCATTGATAAAAAATTCTTTTCGGCCGATTTAGGCTGCGAAAATCACTGGAGCGTTTATACGTATTTTTATGACACAATTACGATCTCAAGTTGCACAAAAAAAAAACATTTCCGAATGATGATAAAAATGAAGAAATAAAAGAAAAATCAAAGTTCAGGTGATGACAAAAAAAAATACTTACACCAGTCTAATCGACTTCCAATGACGTTTGAAAATTTCTGAGAGGAAACTGCATACGCGAACGAGAAAAAAATAAAATAAATGCCTGCGCTACAGGACATCGCGGAAAAAATGCTCGTTTTTTTTTATCGAAAAGTAGAAAAATATTGTAGAGCATACACGAGGATTATTCGGATGGGTATCGGTAGGAGGCATCTAGATTTTCCTTTTGGATTTCGCTTTTTGGGCTACCCTGTATATATAAAAAGAGAGAGAGAGAAAGAGAGTTAATTGCTCACACTCGTAGCCGTGGCCTGCAAAGTCGCTAAATCCGTGCGGACGGAATTAACGCATTCTGCGAAACGACGACTCGGGTTGCAAAACTGCTATATATATATATATATATATATATATATATATGTGTATATATATATATACACGTCCACGCATTCTACGTAGAACAACAAGAAGGTGGAAGTACCAACTCAAGCAAGAAGAATTTCCCACGTATCACTGGGTCACCGTAATCGTTGCGCGAGTAGCTTGGCCGCGGAGGGCGCTGCTCTTTCTCTCTCTCCCCCCGCTGGCCCCGCTGTCGCGGCTCGCTGTCTGTCGCCCAAGTGAAAGAGCCTCGTCGACGAGCGGTAAATGCTTTTTAGATCGCGCGCGAGCGACAGACATTCGTCGCAAAATTCCGTCCTCTCAATATTGCAATTTCGTTGCGGGTATACCCAAAAACTAATGTGAAAGGAAAACACAAAAATGCACTCGTCGAAACAAAAGCTTTGAACGAAATAGCCGAACCAAGAAAATTTTTCTTCCCACGCGACACGACGGACTAAAAATAAATTTAAAAAAAATGTTTACACTCTCGACAACAAATAAGCGGCACGTCGCAATAAATCAAAGTTTATCTTACTTGCTCACTCGTCTTCTTTAAAGCGTGTCGTCCTAAATTGATCAATTTATGAATTTATTAAACTCATTAATTAATTTAATTGATTTCTCAAGTTTATCGATTTAATCAATTTATGCAATTTGTTGATTTTTTTAAATTTATCAATTTATTCTTTTTGTTTAATTTATAAAGTAGTAGTAGGCTTTATTTCGAGGTCAGAACTTTCAAGGGTGTTTACACATTGGCTCCCTCTCACATTCTCTTCTGAATATTTCATTTATACATTTATATTATTGATTTACTTAATTTATAAAGTTTATCACTTTATGAATGTTCCACATTTATTTATATATATATATATATATATATATATATATATATGTAATTGATTAATTTAAATTTATTGAATGCAGCAAGGCTGTAACAAATCTGAGAATTCGACGTATTGTTGGGAGTGAAAAAATCGAAAATAACGTATAGAAATGGAAGTGTACTGAGAAGAGAAAAGCATCGATGGAAGAACTGAAGAAACATGGTCCAGGTTAGCATGCGAAAAATAGGAAAAAGAGGTGAAAAGGGATACGCAGATAGTCTATGCCGGTGTTGTAGGAAGAAGAACGTTTGGAACAGACACTTGGTTACGGGAAAATAAAAGCAAAAATGAATAAGGAAGTGGTAGATGGTTTGGAAAAGTGGCGTAGAGGCTACAAGGGGGAGGCACTGAGAGAAAAAACATCGATAAAGAAATGAAAGGGCAATCGATCAAGGTATTGTGCGAGTATGTGAGAGACTTTGGATGCATGGTAAGAAAGGAAGTATAAAGGAGAAAAAGAACGAGAGACAAATGTTAACAGCAAAAAAAGAAGGAAACGTGTAAAAGGGCATCAAGATGAGGATGAACTTTGCATCGTTGTTTTTTGCCTACAAAAATTCTTCGACCATTTTTTAAGATATTTGCTTACGATCTGTAATGTAAATCTATAGAAAAAAAACTAATAATAATAAAAATATGGAAAATAAAATGTGGATTGGAACTTTCGTTGCGTTCCAACGATGCAAATCACCCCCATCTATCAATTCACGTACAAGGGGACGGTGTAAAAACCCGCAAGGGTACACTTTGAAATAAATCACTATACGGATAAATCCTTTTTATTTATTAATTTATTAAAGGCCATAGCCGGGTAAGTAGGGAAAAATTGCCCCGGCATTTTTTCCAGCGAAATTTGGAGTATATTCTGAGGTATAAAAAAAAAACAAATTTTCTGAAAATTTCATGCCCGTCAACGCAATGGTTTTAGAAAAATGAATTTTTTTTAAATATCAAAACAAATTTTTTCCGGAAACGGTACAGCGGATCGATTTGATTTTTTTTGGTACTTGTCCCGATCAAACGTGTTACGAAATAAAATTATAGAACATCTTGCGAAAGATTAAGGTTTGAAAAAAAAATAATGTTCCTTGTTTTATTATTTTTTACTATAATCCATTTGGGGTACAATAGCGAAATTTTTTTCATATAATCTTTGGGCACCTTATTAGATTATATAATTTTTTCAAAATGATCGGTTTGATACGCCACAGTGAAAAAAAAAGAAACACACTTTATTACTAAAATATACCAATAAAGTCTGATATGTGACTAGATGATCGGCTTGGTACGCCACAGTGACAAAAAAAGAAACACACTTTATTGATATATGTTAGTTATATAGATATATAACTAAAATATATCAATAAAGTGTGTTTCTTTTTTTTTTCACTGTGGCGTACCAAACCGATTATTTTGAAAAAATTATATAATCTAATAAGGTGCCCAAAGATTATATGAAAAAAAATTCGTTATTGTACCCCAAGTGGATTATAGTAAAAAAAAAAACAAAACAAGGAACATTAATTTTTTTTAAACCTTAATCTTTCGCAAGCTGTTCTATAATTTTATTTCGTAACACGTTTGATCGTAACAAGTAACAAAAAAAAATCGAATCGATCCACTGAAGCGGTTCCGGAATTTTTATTTTTTTTTATTTAAAAAAAATTCATTTTTCAAAAACCATTGCGTTGACGGGGATGAAATTTTCAGAAAATTTGTTTTTTTTTTATACCTCAGAATATACTCCTAATTTCGCTGGAGAAATTGCGAGGGCAATCTTTTCCTACTTACCCGGCTATGGGGCCGTAAGAGGGCCCCGGCTATGGGGCCATAAATTACGTCATTTTAAAATAGGGGGGGGGGGGGTTCGTCTGCGGATGACGGTAAATGATGGATGAGGGGGGGGGGGGGGGGCGTTTCGAAATTGACGTCATTCTTGTGATACCAGTTACTTCAAAATGTACAATAGTATATTGTACAACTAGAGTGGTTTCCTCGCATGAGTGATGAAAAATATTTTGAAAGTACCTAATGGTATTAATTATTGAACTCATTATTTATTTATTTATTACATAAGGTTTGTCTACATTATATTCGAGAACTTCAAATAACAGCGTACCTATGAAAATAGTTCGATCGAGCCAAAATGAATATGGGGAGGATACGGAGATATTACCCGTGATCCAGGATTTGCAAGAATGGGTGAAAACTCCGTGGGAGCTATCCAAAGAGAACTAAAGAATAGAGAAGAATAATATTATTATATTAATGAAAATTGCCAAAGTACAAAATAATAAAAGATGATTCTATAACAAAATGTGGGAGCTATCCAAAGAAAACTAAAAAATAGGGAAGAATAATATTATTATATTAATAAACATTGCCAAAGTACAAAATAATAAAAGATGATTCTATAACAAAATGTTTTAATGTTACCCAATTTTTCTCAAATCCGCAAATGTTTTAATTTTGCCAAACTGGTTATGACGTCAATTTTGCGAGAGGGGGGGGGGTCATTATGAAATGACGATAGGATGATTGTAGGGGGGGGGGGGGTCGAAAATCAGCAAAAATCGATGACGTAATATATGGACGGCCCCTATGGCCTTTCTTCTTTCATTTTGTTAATTTACTAAATTCATTACTTTATTAATAATTTCTACTCTGCTTATGGAACGAAGCTTTTGCACGTGAATGTACGGGCCGTAAGGAGCCGCGCACAATTCCGCATTATTGCTTACGAATATCGATTTTTGTTTGGCTGCAAAAAGAAAATAAAAATCGACCAACGGTGCAGTCTCGCGACGTATGGCCAGAGAGACAGAGGGAGGGAGGGGAGGGGGAGAGAGAGAGAGAGAGAGAGAGAGAGAGAGAGGCTGTGCGATGAACACAAAAGACAGACGCGCGCGCACATTGCGCACTTGGAGTTCAATTGCCGTAGTTGGGTAAAAAGCTGCTCGACAGGTGCGTGTGTAAACGGGCGACAGTTATTCAATAATACACGTACGTGCCATCGGAAGACCGCGTTCAATGAGACACATACCTGTATCCATTGAAAGGAAGTGCGGACACACTCCGAGGGTCTGACAGCAGAGACGGTCGGGGCTCTTGGGGGACAAAGAGTTGCGGGGTGCAAAGAAGAAACGGAGAAGTTGGAGGAGGACGACAAGAGCCGGCAGCAATAGAAAATAAAAGAATTCTTCGAGTTTCGTGACTTACGAAGCTACAAAAATGCTCTTTACTACTGAAAACACACACACGCGCGCGCGCGCGCGCACACACACACACACACACACACACACACACACACACACACACACACACACACACACCTCGGACCCCCTTTTTCGCGCACATACGATACACGAGCACCGTCTGTCTCTAGAGACTCTCGTAACGACGTTTCATGGCTTGTAATCCGCAGCTGTTTCGCGGGTCGAAGAGGAAAATAAATGTATCATATGTAACCTCGCGCGCACACCTTATCGCGATTTTGTTTTTTTTCTTCATCAACGAGTTCCTCAACGTTTTACGATTCTCGTTGAATCTCGTGCAAATCGCGAGCAATTAAAGTATTATTAATTTCGAGGATATCCCGTTCGAGGATCGGCACAACGAGAACTGTGACAGCACACACCGTGCGAATTTTCCGTCGCACTCGTATGGACGTTTGCACATATATGTACGTATCATATATATATATATATATATATATATATATATATAATAAATACGTTGCAATATATTGCGTTGCCTCGCTCTTTCTTATGGCTTTTACACTTGTAAATTTCTATGTCAATCATCCTAACCGGTCCTTTGTCAGGTTTTTTGGATCCTTATGGGCGTGCGTGTGTGTGCGCGCGCGTGTCGGTGAAAAAATAATTATACCGCAGTCTTCACGTTATCTTTTTTTTATATTTTATTTACATCATTATATTTTTTATATTATTATTTTATGTCAATATCATTATTAAGTGTTTACGCGCTAAAGTTACGGTTATCAAGAAGTTATCATTATTTACCTATCAATCATTATTATTCATTATTTTTATATTATAAATTAATTTCTTTAAATTTATTTATGATATTTATTTATGTCAGTTTTTGTATCATATTGAAATCATAAATAAATACATTTATTTATAATATAAAAATAATATTTAAAATTAGTAGTAGTGGTATTTTATTCCTTGTATACCATTTTTAAGAGTGTTCAAACAAATTCCCCTTACGTTAATTATTTTACATTGATTTTCTTATGTCTATCCTAGTTGTTTGGTGCTCAAAGTATCTGATGCAATCGCATAGTTGCTCTGCCGGGTGCATTTTCAGTTGCGAGTCTATTTTCCGGTCAATTTCTAGCCCACTGTTACTTTCCAACCATTGCTTCACTTTATTTGCTATTTCTTGGTTTATTTTTCCCTTAATTTCCGTATACTCGCAAGTATTTGTCAAATTTTCAATTGTCTGCTTGCATATTCTACATTCGGGCTCTACGTGCCCTTTTTTCCGTTCTTTCTCGACACTTCCACATCTTACGCTCGCCCACGTATCTTTTAATTCTCCACTGATCATCTTGTCCTCCCAATATTGTGCCATGTGTATACCTGTTTTCCTATGTTTACATTCCTTGCTGTATGTTGACGCATCAATTTTGCGCCAATGGTATTGAATTTCTCGTTCAATTTTGATTTTCATGCCTGTTTCTATTTTTCTTTCCAGCTCCCTTACATTTCCATTTCCTGTCGCTTGCCAGATTGCCTCCTCACCTACGCTTTCCATTGGTTCTTTTATTTATTTTCCCCATTTTTATGGATTACCATTCATAATTGCTCTTACTCCTTTTCTTAGGCATTTTATTTTTTATTTCTTCAGTCCTTCATTTTGATTACTATCTAAACTCTTTCATCGTGGTTTTAGGTATTGGATTCCTACTAAAGATATTCAAAAATATGTCACTGATATTCGTAGCCTAAATGTGGCGAGAAAACATTGACGAGTCTGTAAACAAATATTTTCGTTGTGTTCCAACGATGCAAAATTCAATACCATTTTTTTGGCTACTCACCCATCTCGGGCCACTTGACCCATCTTCATTATTTCAAGTAGATACCTTGCGGCGGGGCCGGGTTGAAATTCCAAACTTTGAATAGTCAGAACGCTCAAAACTCCGAAAGAATAGTACCCCGAAAGATCAAAACTCCGAAAATCTTAACACCGTGAAAACAATGTGGCTATAGAAGTTTTAAAAGTTTCCAAATTTTCAATAAATCGACGAATCATTTGAAGAATTTTTTTTATTAATAAGTGATTCTGCGTCAATATTGAAATTTGTCTAGACAATATTATACGTTCTGCATCATTTACAGTCAACTGTGTAGACTCTCGCTGGCATGATCTTGACATGAGGGCCGGTTTAAAATTCTGAATTTTAACGTTCCGAAATTACAAGGTTCGTCAAGATTATGCCAGCAAAAGTCTGCACAGTTGACTGTAAATGATGCAGAACGTATAATATTGTCTAAACAAATTTCAAAATTGACGTAAAATCACTTCTTGATAAAAAAATATCTTGAAATAATTCGTCGATTTATTAAAAATTTTTGAAACATTTAAAACTGCCATAGCCGATTTATTTTGACGGTATTCAGATTATCGGAGTTTTGGTCTTTCGTGTAAAATTCTTTCGGAGTAGTATATTTTCGGAGTTTTGAGCGTTCTGATCATTAAAAGTTCGCAATTGCAACCTGGCCCCCTTGCGGCCCTTTTCCATACTTTGACTTCCATTTCCCCACACCTCGCTTCCATTTGCCAAATATACTTTGGGGTGTTTCTACCAATTCCCATAGTCATTTTATCATACCTTTCTAGACTTGTGTCCACCTGTTTCCTCCTCGTCCACCCCCAAATTTCGGATCCATAAAGAATTCCACTCTTTACTATGACTTCCATTGGGTCTTCTTTCGAGGCGACTAATTATTGCACGCTTAAGGAGGTTGGAGCGATTCAGTTGAGTGAAATGACGGTTTCTTCATTTTTTTTTTCAATGGACCTCAAAATAATGCATACAAGGTACAGATTTATTCTGTATATGCTAATTTTTTTTTCAATATATAATTAAAGGCCGAAATTATGCATTTTAATATTTTTATTACGTAAATTAGAAAAACTTTTGTGTTACTACCAACTTCAAAAAGTATGACATTAACGATGATTATTATTTTTAAAAAACTACGATAACGAATGTTTTATACAATTCACAATTAAATTTTGAGTAATTTATAATTATGCCTATTCATATTTACAATGTTTACAAAGACTTAGTTTGCGTTGATCCGTTGTTAGAAATGCTTTATCTTGGTGCTAAATAACAAAAAAAAAATACATAACCTTTAGTCTGAAAGTCTTGCCCATCTAACCGCACGTTGAATTACACACATTAAACGATTTTTTATCTCTGATTTATGGTGGTGAAAAAAATTTCGAAAAATTGGTAAACACTCAGTATACTCGAAACAATAACATGTATTTATTCTTAAGGGATCGTCTCAGTGTGAAATTTTCGAAAAATCGATTTTTTTGTTGCATTATCGGATAGTATACACTGTAATAAACATTGTCTCAAATTTTTTAATCGAAATTCAAATTATTACGGTCGCTACAACGTTTCTTGTAGAAAGGGAACGGAGCGAGACATCTGCCTCGCCAATCTTTAAACGCGTTTTTCTCAGAATAGTATTTTTGAAAACGGTTTCCACTCTCAAAGGAAGAGTTTTGAAGATATCTAGTTCCCCTTTGAAGAGAACATTTTTAACGTCATTCTTTATAGCGCTATGGAAGCTTTTTTTTTAAATCTTCCTATTTTTTTTTACGAAAAACTGTCGAGAAAAAGGGCCAAATTCGATACTTTTTGTTCAAACCGCCGCCATTTCGTCAAATTAAAAAAAAACCCTTCCATAGCGCGATAGCGACTTTCCTACAGATTAATAATCTTTTTGAAATTTTTGTTTCAGATCAAAATTGCGGCCGCAATCGTGGAAACCGTACAGGACCTTTTTTTATTACGTGTCATTTCAACAATTTATTTAACTATTGTACATCCAATAAATAAACATAAAAAAAATCATTTTGTATTGCATGAATGTATTTATTTATTTTTAAAAAACCGGAACGATTAGTCTATTTGAACATTTAAAAAAAAATCGCGAAAATCAGTGATTTTTCGGAGGGTCACACTGAGAAGATCCCTTAAATTTAACCTTGGATTGTGGCTAATGCTCCAACCTCCTTAAATACCCCCTATATCGCGTTTATGACTTGGTCAATTTTTCCCATCAGGATTTTCATGTGCCTTGCAATGCTATCTCCCATACATAATCATATGCCAAAAAAAATAATGAAAAATCAATTTCGTTGTATTATTATTATTATTATTTACGAGTCTTTGAATGTATCCAGCGCATTATTATTATCATCATCATTCATCTTGTTGTCGAGGTTTTTATTTTGCATCATCAGCGTCATTAATATCATAATAACAATTGATCAAGTATCTATCGTTGTATAATCGATAATAATAATAATAATAATCAATACAAGTATCATTATTATTTTCTTTTAATGATCTACTATTATCCTGCTAAAACTTTCGATTGTTATTGCTGTCGTGAAATCTCAAGGGATTGGTGCAAAAATATTCCGACGCGATGAGCTGCGTACTCCAAAGGAACCACGAGCAGTTTTTTTTTCCGCCCACCCAATTCGTCATTATGCGCGCACAGCTCTTGGAGGGCATAGCTCTCGGATAATAGTGTGTACTGAATGCGCGCGCGTAAAAAAAAAATCAGCGAGACGGGTCGGGGTACGGGCAGAGAGTAACGAGGAAGAAAAAGAAAGAAAAAAACAAAAAAGAAAAGCAGCGAAAGGAAGAGTCTAGCAATTCGTGGGACAGCCGAGCCCCGTCTGGAGAGCGAAGAATATATATTTTTTTTTTTTTCGACCATCAATCGATCTTTTTCCCTTTCTCTTGTCAGTCACGCGCGAGGAGCCGCCGAAAAAAAAATGAGGCCTCCGGAGATGAGAGTGCGCGTACCGAGAGATAGAGAAATGAGAACGAGAGTGAAAGATTTCGGCCAACGGAGAATACAAAGGTGCAAACGAATAAAAACAATACGCGGCGATTATATACGAGGTTCATTTGTCGAAATGAATTTTTTGGCGATCAAATTTCGACAGATTGTGAGGACAGGGCCATTTTTAACGCGAATTCTTTCTCATTTGAGTATTCTTTTAGCGTTTATTTCTTTGTATCGATTTTTTTTTCAATTTTTTTCATACCCTTTATATATTTTGTACTATTTAGGTTTTTTTTTACTATTGTGTTGAAAGTTTTTGCAGCTTCACGGCAACATTTTGTTTTCTCTGGTCTCTCGTCATATAACAACTATATGCGAATATTTTTTAGATAATTAACTTTTTAATGATTTTTTTTTATAATTAAATTCTTTCTATTTTTTACGATTTTTTTCCAATTTGCCATCAGATCAATCTTTTTCGGGACGTATATTTTGTGATACTTTGTTTTTCAACGAATATCAATATTTTATTAAACACATTCGCCGGTGATTATATTTCAAGTGATTCAGTGAGCCCAAACACTGTCGCAATTTTGTGGAAATTCGCATAACTCGGTTTTATATTATGAATAATAAAAACCGCCCTCGAGTAACATTCATTCCTCGTTCGTTATATAGTGACTCGTTAAATACATTGAAAAAAATGTAATCCCGACACGAAATTTCGCAAAGTATCGACTTCCGCGTCACCTCAATATTGTTTTTTTTTCTTTTTAATTTACAAATTTAAAAATAATTGTACCCAGTGAGCCGATGAGCTCGCTTCCGGTCGATCCAATAATGCATACAGCAAGACAGAACATTTATTTATTTATTTTTTCTCTATATTTGACAACGAACCCAAACCCCCGCAATTCATTATTCATCGGACCAGATTTATTCCTCGATATACCGTGTAGACGTGTATAGATAGATAAACGTCACTCTTTCGTTCACACAGGCAACCCGATATCTCCCACGCGACGTTTTTTTTTTGTTTTTTTTTTTTTTTTCAAATTTTATTTCATCTCATTTCTTTTATTTCTCATCAGCCATGGACGTAACACCCCCCTCCCTCTCTCTCTCTCTATCCCTCTACCGCGAATTAAATGAATAATTCATGCGCAGTTCCTCAACCAATATGGCAAGTTCGTTTCATAAATTCAAATATTTTCAATCGATTACGTTTTTTTTTTTCAATTTTTTTTTTCAAATATGCAAATGTCAGTGACATGAGAAGACGGTGAATGACAAACTCATTGGAGAATCAACTATGAATTTCTAACGTAATAAGTGAACACACAATCATTCGTTTTAATAAGCAAGATCAAAGGGGGAGAGAGAGAGAGAGAGAGAGAGAGAGAGAGAGAGAGAGAGAGAGAGAGAGAGAGAGAGAGAGAGAAGGCAAGACGGAGATCAATAGAAGAAAAAGATTCTCATCGAAATGATGAATCGTTTCAATCTCAAAATATTACACAACACTTCGGGCCAGCAATACCCGGAGAACCGACCACGGGAACAGCGGCAAGGAGAGAAAAAAAATTTCCAACAATTTCGACGACTCTCCAAAAGGGAAGAAAAAAAAATCAACAAAAAAGACTCTCGACCTATCCAATTTTACGAACAGCAGAGAGAGAGTTTCACTGGGAGGTCTTTTTGCAATGGAAGTCCTGCAGGATCGAAGCTCCATTTTCGCACCAATTGTAACTAGTCCAGTAAAAGAGTCGAAAACCCAGCGTTTTTTAGCGTATAATATGAATTTTTTACTGAAGATGGATAGTTGCATACTGAAAGTAACTCCAATAAAATGTCGCCGCTCAACTCGCCCCAACCCTAAGAAACAGGGGTTGAAAACTTCAAAATCGCCGTATCTCGATAATTAATAGCCCGATCGAAAAAGGTTTCAAGCAAAAGTTGTTTGGAATAATAAAATCCGTATAAAGTTATCTGACGTCCAAGCCCCTATGTTTGAAAATGGCGGCACAAAAATTATTCGAAAATTCGAACGAAGATTCGAACGATAACTTTAAACGTATTTTATTATTTCAAACAACTTTTGTGGGGAACATTTTTTCCTCGGGCTATTAATTATCGAGATACGGCGATTGTTGAGTTTTCAACCCCTATTGCTTAGGGTTGGGGCGAGTTGAGGGGCAATATTTTACTGGGGCTACTTTCAGTATGCAACCAACTACCTTCAGTCAAAAATTAATTATTCTACGCTAAAAAGTGCTGGGTATTCGTTTCTTTTGATGGATTATACCATCTTGCCAAATCAAGCATGCACCGAAAAAGCCTCAAATTTACAGATCCAAAGAAGCGTTTGCCCGTGCACAACCGTAAAAAAAAATATCTACACGCGCGATTAAATCGGCGAATGACGTTGAAGAATTCCATCGTTGGAATGCAACGATATCTTTTTTTCTCTTTTCTCAGATTCATCCAAAGGCCATAGTCGGGTAAATAAGGAAAAATTGCCCTCGCATTTTTTCCAGCGAAATTTGGAGTATATTCTGAGGTATAAAAAAAAAACAAATTTTCTGAAAATTTCATACCCGTCAACGCAATGGTTTTGGAAAAACGAACTTTTTTTCAATAAAAAAAAAATTACGTAAACGCTTCAGTGGATCGATTTGATTTTTTTTTTGTACTTGTTACGATCAAACGTGTTAAGAAATAAAATTATAGAACATCTTGCGAAAGATTAAAGTTTAACAAAAAATAATGTTCCTTGTTTTATTTTTTTTTTACTATAATCCACTTAGGGTACAATAGCGAAAATTTTTTCATATAATCTTTGGGCACCTTATTAGATTATATAATTTTTTCAAAATGATCGGTTTTGTACGCCACAGTGAAAAAAAAGAAACAGACTTTATTGATATATTTTAGTTATATATCTATATAACTAAAATATATCAATAAAGTGTGTTTCTTTTTTTTTCACTGTGGCGTACCAAGCCCATCATTTAGTCACATATCGGACTTTATTGATATATTTTAGTTATATATCTGTATAACTAAAATATATCAATAAAGTGTGTATCTTTTTTTTCCACTGTGGCGTACCAAACCGATCATTTTAAAAAAAATTATATAATCTAATAAGGTGCCCAAAGATTATATGAAAAAATTTTCGCTATTGTACCCCAAGTGGATTATAGTAAAGAATAATAAAACAAGGAACATTATTTTTTTTTCAAACCTTAATCTTTCGCACGATGTTCTATAATTTTATTTCGTAACACGTTTGATCGGAAAATGTACCAACAAAAATCAAATCGATCCACTGTACCGTTTCCGGAATTTTTTTTTTTTATATTTAAAAAAAAAATTCATTTTTCTAAAACCATTGCGTTGACGGGCATGAAATTTTAAGAAATTTTTTTTTTTTTATACCTCAGAATATACTCCAAATTTCGCTGGAAAAAATGCGGGGGCAATTTTTCCCTACTTACCCGGCTATGGCCTTTATTATTATCGTCCAAATGATTATCCAAATTATAATTATCCATATTTCAATCATTATCCAAATTTATAATTATTACCCAGTATTTTTTTGCAAATTGAGGTCACAAATTTCTCACAAGACGAAAAAAACAAGTTTGAGCCATTGCCACACGGCCTAAACCGGCCGAAAAATTGAACCAATTGAAAATAATAAATTTTCGTTGCCTCCTAACGACGCAAACTTCAGCGTCATCTCAGCGAGCCAAAGAAAGCGCACCTTCGATGAACAATTCAATTTAAAAAATCCCCCTATCCCTCGTGATCCTCGATCGTCTGAGATACCATAAAAATAAACATAAAAATACAAAGATACAAACGCAGCAACAAAAAAAAATGGCGAGTACCTGAATAATCGTACACCGAGATCGGGCCTCGAATCGACCGGAAGCTCAACGCGCAAGTGTGTCCAAGCGAATGTGATATTCTCGGCTCGCTGCGAGTATCGCAACGTTTCGTCGGACGCAACGTCATGTCGAGACGAATAATGGCGTGGCGTTTGAAGCGATATTGAGCAACGAGAAAAACAACTCTCCAATTAACGAAGTTTTCGGCAGAACCTTCTCGTGACGGGAGCAAAGAAGAACTGAGCTTTTGCCTCGACGAATATGATGCTGCTATAGGACTCGACGCAACAGCCCCCCCAACCCCTTCAATCTCAACGTTGCCCACTTTTTCGCTTACATTGCTAAGTACGAGACCCTCTCCCTCTCCCTTTCCCTCGCTCCATCTCGTTCTATTCGTCGAAGAGACCTCCGGATCTCGTCTTCGATTTCACACCCGAGACTTGCGACTTTCTCAAGCATCGTCAGCTCGTCGTGGACCCGAAGCGATAAGACCCCAAGAAAGAGAGAGAGACAGAGAGAGAGAGAAAGATACGTGGCGATACGTGAAATGTGAGTAGTGACAAACACACTTCACCGGAAGAACAACCATGTCCACGTAGACGAACCAATGGGGCAAGAGGAATACCGAGCACAAGAGCCCATTGGCCATTCCAAACAACGTTATTTATTTACTCAAATTCTCTCAGCCGGCTCTTGACTGCTCTCCGGTATCGACATCGGAGATCGACAACGTATAAACACACTTGGTTCGCGCTTAGGCTACACCGAGGCGCAGAAATGCTTTTGTGTACGTTTTGACACCCCCCTCCCCTGCCCGTTGCTTTACTAACGCGCCCAATTTTTTATATACACGCAAAGCCATAAAGTTTTATCGCTCTCAGTTCCATGCGGTCGACAAAGAAACAATGAATATATTTGTTCATATATATATATATATATATATATATATATATATATATATATATACACGCACGCGCACACACACACACACACACACACATACAGGGTGTCCCATTTTAATCTTACACCTGAATTTTCTCGAAAAATATTGCTCGGACGAAATATTGTGTGGAACAAAACTTCTAGGGATTGAAGGGGGACGTTTGAAAAAAATTTATTTGAGGAGCCAAAATTCAAAATAGCGGCGTTACAAAGGCTGACATGTTTTTTTCAAACGGAAACATAACTTTTTTTTATTGCCAAAAAATTTGTCAGCTGAAAACTAAAAACTTTTGTTAAAAAAATTTTTTGATAAAGTTCATAGTTTTCAAGTGACAACATCATTTTCAATTATTTCAGATGTATCCAGGATTTGTGTGTGTGTGTGTGTGTGTGTGTGTGTGTGTGTGTGTGTGTGTGTGTGTTTTTCTACCCATCGTGATCAAAGTTCGTCAAGGATTTAAAGAAACACGTTTTTGGGCCTGAAAATGGCACAAACGCTATTAAAATGGAAAAAAAAACTATTTTTCATCGATTTTCCTCCAAAATTTTCTCATGAAATATCGTCCAAATTTGAAACCAAAAAAACAAAAAAAAAATTTCAACAAAAAAATTTGATTCTTTTTTTGTTCAAGTGATCATACATTCGAAAATACAACATTGAGCGGCTTGTCGTGAGACATTTAGTCTAATTGTCCCTACCACCGGCATTTGCGTTAGCCAAAGCGTAGGAGGTTGCATGGCTGAGTCTGTTGCAGGACATTCGCGTTACCCAGAACTTGAAAACTATGAACTTTATCAAACGTTCTCACTTGAAAACTATGAACTTTATCAAAAAATTTTTTCAACAAAAGTTTTTAGTTTTCAGCTGACAAATTTTTTGGCAATAAAAAAAAGTTATGTTTCCGTTTGAAAAAAACATGTCAGCCTTTGTAACGCCGCCATTTGGAATTTTGGCTCCTCAAATAAATTTTTTTCAAACGTCCCCCTTCAATCCCTAGAAGTTTTGTTCCACACAATAATTCGTCCGAGCAATATTTTTCGAGAAAATTGAGGTGTAAGATTAAAATGGGACACCCTGTTTATATATATATATGCGTATACCTATCCAATCCTCCTTTCGTTCCCTTTTCCGTATTCTCTTTTCTGGAGGCCACAAAAATCTCCATGATCACGAAAATTGCATCGTTGGAGCGCAACGGAAATTAGTTTTGTTTTTTTTTTTTTTCATCGCTAAAGTATTTTTCTGGAGGATTGAGGCTAGAAAAATCACTCAAACGTTTCTTAGGATCCGTATTAAAAATCTACGAAATAAATTGGCTAGAATATATTTTCGATAATAATGAAAATAAAGGAAGAGAAAAGAACAATTTTCGTTGCAATTACAACGATGCAAAATTCAACAGCGTCGATATTCGTAACATTTGCGGGAAAATCGAGGATCTTGAGATTTTCGCGGTTGGAACGTAACGAAAATTCATTATTTTTGGCAATCATTCTTAGGCCGATTTAGACTATGAAATCATCACTGGAATACGTTTAACGTATCCTTATTAGAGATTTACGATCACATTCGACGCAAATTATTATTTTTTTCTTCTTTTTTCGGTGCTAAAGTATTTTCCTGGCGGATTGTGGCTACAAAAATCACTCGAACGTGTCTCGTGATGGGTATTCAAAAATTTACAAAATAAATTGGCTAGAATATTTTTTTCCGATAATAATGAAAATAAAGAGAAAAAAACCAATTTTCGTTGCATTATAGCGATGCAAAATTCAACGGCGTGGATATTCGTAATATTTGAGGGAAAATCGAGGATCTTGAAATTTTCGCGGTTGCAACGTAACGAAAATTCATTATTTTTAATTGCTAACCATTCTTAGGTCGATTTAGGCTATGAAAATCACTGGAATACGTTTAACGTATCCGTATTAGCGATTTACAGCCACAATCGGCGCAAAAAAATCGGTCTCCATCCCGGTAAAATTGAAGCAATTAAGGGGTTACCTCCACTTGCGATTTTGAAAAAATCGATTTTTTTTATTGCATTTTTTTGAAGTACAAGTATCTGAGAATATGTCCTGAAAATTTCAAGTCGATCCGAACAAAATTGACTGAGATATGAGCGTTGAAAGAGAAGAATCCGTTGTGTAAACGACCGGCTAATTGAAACTTTAAACGCGTTTTTCTCAAAATGGCATTTCTGAAGTCGGTGACCAAGATTACTCGAACACTAATGAATCGATCTTCTTGAAATTTTGCAGGCTTATTTAATACATAAAAATATAGTCTTTAATCGTTCGATTTTTTTTTTCGAAAAAAAAAATGGCCGTTTTATAGCCAAAAAACGGCCGTTTTTTCCGTTAAAATCGAACCATTAACTTTGACTGTCCGCCATTTTGTGAAAAATGAATATTTTTTAAAATCCTTCGATTAAAGACTAGTTTATACTTATATTTGACTAAATCCATCCGCATTTTTTTTTTCAGATGATCCACTTCGCCGCAATGTTGGTCACCGCAAACCGTGTATATAAAAACATTATTTCATTGACGGCCATTTGCCACTAAACAATGCAATATTTTTCAATAAAAAAATTACTGAAAGTTCTTCAAGAAGTGTTCTTTAAGATGGTATATTGATCGATTAAAAAAGTTTTGTAGTTTTCTTTGAAAAAATTCATGAAAAAGGCCTTTTTTTTGCGCTACAAGTGGGGGTAACGCCTTAAGAAAAGACAATGACATCCCAGCGACGGAAATTTATCGAATCGACGTTTTGCACCGTTGGAACGCAATGCATTTTTTCCTCCAATTTCTTACGACAGATTCGAGCTACAAAGATCTAAATTTTTTATCAGAAAATGTACAATCTAAATCGGCAGAAAAAGGACTGTGCACAATGATATAAACGCAGCATAAATAAACGATGCATATTGCAGCACCATGCGCATTGCAACGTCATAAAAACCGTGGCAATTTCATCATCACGTGAATGGACCAACTATCCAGAGGATAAGTATACAATTTACATTCACCGACACTGGTGGATGTACAATTCATGCGCAATCATATTCGAAGAAAAAAAAAATTACGTTCAAGTTTGCATCGTTGGAATGCAACGAAAACGGATTTTTTCCAATCTCCGAAATCTCCTCTGGCAGATACGAGCTGCGAAAATCACGCAAACATTTTTTACGATCTTTGTGCAACGATCTACGACTAATTTCTAAAGTATGGTTTTTCGATAATGATGAAAGCAACGCATTTGCAAGAATTTACATTGCATTACAACGATGCAAACTTCAAGTCAAACGAAAAAAAAAAAAAATCAACTCAAACAAAAATAATCATACTGAAAATGCATGCGTGAAGATGAAATTGCGCTTTACCTTGCCAACAAAAAATCTCACCCCTTCCTCTTTGCAGCTTTGTTTAATGAAACGTAATAATTTTCAAATTATTACGTTTATTTGTTGAATTTAATCGTCAGCCTCGTATTATATCCGTGTCTATCAAGTACACGCGAGCGTTGCATGTGCGTTCTGCATGGTGGGGGGGGGGGGGGGGGGAATTAATATAGGTAGAGTTGATTAACTCGGTGAGGCTAATGGGAACTAACGGGTGATATAGTACAGGCGGTACCAAGAAAATTTCTTAGCCTCTATGGGACGAGTGGGAATGAGAAAGAGGAAGATGCAATCCGACACCAGACTTCTCGGAGTTAACGTACCGGACACACGTACACACACACATACAGCCTCATATATATATATATATATATATATATATATATATATATATATATATATATATACACACACACACACTAGGCAAAAGAATTAAAGGATATTGAAAAAGTTCGCCAATTTTAGGGTCATTTTCAAATAGCTGTAACTCCTCGAAAAATGGTCGTACAGCAAAATAAAAAAAAAGCAAATTAAAGGTGTGAATCTCTAGTTTTGAGATCTTGAGCTCAAAATTTTTTCCCATCAGCCAATTTTTAGTAGCCATTAAAAAACGAAAGTAAAAAAAATTTGAAAATGTTTGCTCATCTTTCGCAGTCTGCACGGACTTTAATACATTTTTTTGAATGATCGGATTAAAAGGATCGTCCAGCTGGATTCTTCCCCTTTAATTTGAGCGATGGGAGAGCTCTGTACGATTTTGTCTCGCTGAGTTATCGATGTTCAAAGCAAAAATGACACTTTTGACTTTGATGTCTGATAACTCGGAGACTAATGGTCGCACAAAAAAAAACCAGAGGGTTTTGGAAACTTTGAAGTATTCTCCATAAGATGCTTTTATCATGTTTTTTATCAATATTTTTTTTATGCGGGAAAATGGATTTAAAAAAACGTGAAAAATGGCATATTTACGAATATTCTTTTAACTAATCATTATTTTGCGAATATCGAATAGATAAAAAAAATCGGTTTTTTTATGACCACAAAGTATCCTAAAAAAGCCCTCAAAAGTTTAAACCCCTGCGATTTTTTTTTTCATTGTGTTCCGAATGATCGTAATTGTGGTTTTTGCCAAAAATCGATTAAAGGCTAAATTTACCACCTTTTATTCGTCTTTTGAGAATCACAATTTTTTTTGGCACTGATCCGAATGTCCGGTGCTAAAAAATGTTGATTGTTGAACAACGGGAACCATTTTTTGTTTAATAAAGAAAAAAATTAATTAAAAAAATTTTTCTTTGACAAAAAAAATTAATAAATAAAAATCGAAAAAAAATTGTTAGATTTTTTTTATAGCTCTAAACGTTTTTCATGACACGACGAGCGATTGGAGTTGTTGGAATTCACAGTTCTTTGAATGTGTGCGTGTGTACAATTTACATCCCTACGATACGATACGACACCCTACGCACACGTCCCACAATTGTTAGATCAAGATTTTTTTTATAAACATTTTATTCACCACCGGCATTAGCGTAACCTAAAGCGTACCACGTAAAGGTTGCTCAGTTGGATTTACGCTTATTTGTCTGTGTGTTCCGCACGCACACATTCAAAGAACTGTGAATTCCAACGACTCCAATCGCTACACTTTAGGCCACGCTAATGCCGGTGGTGAATAAAATGTTTATAAAAAAAAAAAAAAAAACATTTTTAAAACACACAGACACACACGTATGCTCTAAAAGGTGTCCAAAATTTACCAAATTTTGATCCTAAAGCTCCCTCCATTCGTCATATTTCCGTGATATTGAAGTTTGCATTGGTCGAGGGCAGAAAAAAGATGGTTTTTTTTTCTTTGACCAGCTTTTTCGCTACCTCTAGTGCGCCGAGGCTCTTTGAAGTTGGAATCAGGGACACCCTGTAGATCGCGAATAGTGAGAAAGAAGAGGGGGAGGGAGGGAGACAAAGACGTAATAAAGTAAGACGAGTCACAGATATAAGGGGGAAAAGAGAGAGAGAGAGAGAGAGAGAGAGAGAGAGAGAGAGAGAGAGAGAGGGCGAGGGGAGGGGGGAAAAAGGAGACAAAGGAGGATGAGGAAGAAAAAAAGGGCCGATAAGAGGCTGTGAGAAGAACTAAGCCAAGCGGGCATGAGGATATACGTGTCAGCAAACTGTGGGAGAAATTTTTCAACAAGAAGACGAACGAGATGACGGATAAGTAGCCGAGCACGAGAGAGAGAGAGAGAGAGGGGGGGGAGGAGAAGCAGAGCGAAGTAAAACAAAGGATCGGAGCATGCGTAATCTTTCCATCGAATTAACCGTCGACTATAATATGGGTTATTCGGATGACGTTGAAGTTTGCATCGTTGGAATGCAACGAAAATAAATTCTCTTTAATTACTACAATTTTTTCGGCCTATTTAGGCCGTGAAAATCGCCCAAACATTTTTACGTACTGTTATTAAAAATTTACGACCCTAAATTTGCAAAAAAAAGGGTTTTTGATAATGACAAAAATGAAAAAATAAAAGAAAGGGAAAAATATCACTGCATTCCAAGGATACAAATTCCAACGTAATTTATTCGAATTGTCAATTCGGTGAATATAAATCGTATTATTCTATCGCTCGAATTCCTTTTGGTTAATCTTCGTTAAGAGTAATTCTCAATCATGTTTTACGTCGCTTATTTGGAGATCGAAAATTGAAATGCGCAAAAAAAGATTTTGTAAAATAATAAAAATGAGGATATCGAAATGTAAAAAAAAAAAAAAGAATTTTCGCTGTATTCCGATTATGCAAACCCAAAGACCATTCGTCAATGGCTAAAACCCTCCCGAAATGAGCAGCTTCATTTTTCCACACGTCGTTATTTTTTTTTTTTTTTAATAAAGACCTCAAGCTTTATTAAGGGAGACTTAGTCCTTTGTGCCCAGCGGGAGATGTTAACGGCTCAACATGAGCAGCTAGAAGAAGAGGAGGGATGCCTCTATGGACCAGGCATTGCCGATTAGCGGTAATTATAAACACATTTGTGTAAACACATTACAAAACTTTAAACGCGTTTTTCTCGAAAACACGTTTTTAAAAATGGCTGACATTCTCCTGACCGCTGTAATTAACATATCGACCTGAAATTTGGAGAGCATACTCGGAAAATATGTCTTCACGGAATGACGGATCGTTTTTTCGATACATACATTTTTGCATTTATTATTTATCTTTTTATGCGCGAAAAAAACGCGAAAATTCGATTTTTTTTAAATTGCCGCCATTTTCCGAAATTTGTACTAAACGAAAAACCCATCCGTCATTCCATGACCAAAGGGTCACAGATTGATAATATGCTTTGAATTTGTGTTTCAGATCAACAAAGAGGGGGCAGTGATGTCAGCCGCTTACCTCCCGCGATTTGAGGACCTGTTTTCGCGGAGCTGCAACGGCCGCCATTTTGATTTCTTTTTTTTTTTCAAAATTTTTTTTTTAACCTTGAATATAGGAAAATGTATTTTTTTTTTCTTTCGAAACAATGACTACGTACAACGAGAACTATATAGAATATAAAACTTTTTTATTTTTCAAACCGACCATCGATCGACGTTAACGAGGTTCTATTGTACCTCGATAACGTTAATTTTCAATTTTTCAAATAAAAACTTACACGAAATCAATCCAATGTATGCAAATAAATAATCTAGTACACAAAAAAAATTCGGGAAAAACGAGCTTTTTTTTGGCCCGTCACAGTGGTGTCCTCCCTTAACCAAAGCCAAAGGAAAAAATGCGATTTCTTCATAGCGCCGTTGAACTTTCCACAATTCTTTCCATAACTCAGACAATTTCTATTATTACGTAAAACCTGTCGATTTTTTTTTAAACAATCCCTCGCTTCAAAGTCTCGACGAGGGCCAATTGGGCGAGTCAATCAGTCGGACGGTCCGGGATTGATCGATTTCATCGCAATGCTCTCAACGTTTTTCCCTTCTTTTTTTTTTTCGTTTTCAAGCCGCGTTCCGATCGATGTCGCGATCGTAACTTACGCGCACTCACGCATGATTCGTAAAGAGTGAAACGGCGAGAAATAGAGTTGGACAAGAGTTCGACAATAGGCTGAGGAAATTCAGTGATTTCGCGCCAGGGATACAATAGTCACGTAATAACGCAGTCGGATAAGTGAGCCTCGGGAGAAGTCGTTAAGTTAACAATTTGATGGACATTTGCTGAGGCAACGTATACATACACACATACATACATAAATACATAAATACATACATACATGCATACATACATACATAAATACATAAATACATAAATACATACATACATGCATACATACATACATAAATACATACATGCATAAATACATACATACATACATAAATACATACATACATAAATACATACATACATACATACACACATACATACATAAATACTAATATACACGTACACTTCGTGGTCAATTTCGCCTTCGTAAAACTTGAATAGCTCGCGGGCGCAAAGTACATTACTGTCAATGGGTGGAGTTTTCTTAACAAACGTGACGAAAAAAAAAAAAAAAAACATTCAAGTACGCCGATTTTTATGTTCTTTTTCTTGGTCGTCATCTCAAGAAAAACAACAAAAAAATCACCTTTCGACGTTTCCTCGTGGTATTTTTTTTTTTTTTTCAATATAGAGTTCCCATTCGAGTAATTGTATTAACAACGCTGGGAGATTTTACGTAGCTGGAGTAGATAGAAAACACGAGGCGCACGGGAGAACTAACGTACACATACCAATAATCTTCATCCTAACGGTACACAATGTAGCTCTGACGGTGGTGCTCATGGTCGGTCCACTCAACGAGAGGATGCAAAGTAGAAATGTACACAGCACGAGAAAAAGGGAGAAAATAGCGAGGGAGAGAGGGACGAAGATGGACGGATACAGAGCGCGAGAAAGAGAGAATGTCGGGGGGGGGGTTGGGTGGGGGTAAAGAGGGAGATATAATAGCCCGAGGGTGAGAATTCCTTGGCTAAAAAAATTAATGCATCTGTCTCATTCAAAGTGAAAATGTGAAGCTGTAAAATCTGGACGTACGTACAAGTGCCAATTTTCACCGCCCCTCGTACCATTGAACACGCACTAGGGAATTGTATGAAGATCGCATCGTTGGAACGCAACGACAAAATCTTTTTTATTTATTCATTCTCATCACTACACTGTTGAAAAATTCTGTATAAAAATTAATATACAAGTGTAGGAAGTTTTTATGCGGATACCGTTTAGCAAATTTCAGATACGATTTTGAAATTCCAAAACACGTTATTTAAAATATGAAAGTGTAGCTCTGTAATATTAATATACGTGTGCGTTTGAAAAATAATGCACGTGTAAAGAAATAACCACATCCATGTATATTGAAATCGAGAACCATTTGCTGACATCAATACAAGAGTGTATATTAAATTCAAGAACCATTTGCTAATGTCAATATACGGGTGTGTATTAAAATTACCGTGCCTAAGTATTAAGTTTATTTCAGAAATTGATAATTGCAATACGTTTTTATGCAAAAATTATCAAATTAAGGCGTTACCCCCCACTTGTAGCGCAAAAAAGGCCTTTTTCATGAATTTTTTTAAAGAAAACTACAAAACTTTTTTAATCGATCAACATACCATCTTAAAGAACACATCTTGAAGAACTTTCAGTAATTTTGTTATTGAAAAATGTTACATTGTTTAGTGGCAAATGGCCGTAAATGAAATAATGTTTTTATATGCACGGTTTGCGGTGACCAACATTGCGGCGAAGTGGATCATCTGAAAAAAAAATGCGGATGGATTTAGTCAAATATAAGTATAAACTAGTCTTTGATCGAAGGATTTTAAAAAATATTCATTTTTCACAAAATGGCGGACGGTCAAAGTTAATGGCTCGATTTTGACGAAAAAAAACGGCCGTTTTTTGGCTATAAAACGGCCATTTTTTTTCGAAAAAAAAAATCGAACGATTAAAGACTACATTTTTATGTATTAAATAAGCCTGCAAAATTTCAAGAAGATCGTTTCATTAGTGTTCGAGTAATCTTGGTCACCGACTTCGGAAATGCCATTTTGAGAAAAACGCGTTTATAGTTTCAATTTCCGGTCGTTTACACCACGGATTCTTCTCTTTCAACGCTCATATCTCAGTCAACTTTGTTCGGATCGACTTGAAATTTTCAGGACATATTTTCATATACTTATACTTCAAAAAAATGCAATAAAAAAACATCGATTTTTTCAAAATAGCAAGTGGGGATAACCCCTTAAGACTACTCAATTCATATACTGTATGATGCTTTCGTGATACTTGTGTATATGATTTTTTCGCAGCTTTATCCCATAATTAATATTGAATACTTGAATAATAAAATTTAAATGCAGTGAAATCACTGCACGTATGTATTTTTTTTTCTTTATACATGGGTTCCTCAGAGGCACGAGGTCCTTTTCCCTTGTACCATCCCCTCCTTTGTTCCTTCCATCATTCACAATCCTTCCAAAGTCCCCCCCCCCCTCCCCAGAGTGTTGACGGCATCCACTTTTTCCTATTGCACTACTGTATCGCATTTGCACGCGGGCCCAGGGAAACTGCGGAAAACCTGGGCCGATACAGGCGGCTATATTTGGTTGAGTTTCAGTTGTATTACCATGAGAAACTTAGACAAACTGCCTCCCACTCAGAGGTTGACGCGCAAATTAGTGCACGGGCAAGCGGTCACCGCTCCAAGTATTAGCAGCCTCCAATGCTGATTAAGGGGTTACCCCCACTTGCGACTTTGAAAAAATCGATTTTTTTTATTGCATTTTTTTGAAGTATAAGTATCTGAGAATATGTCCTGAAAATTTCAAGTCGATCCGAACAAAATTGACTGAGATATGAGCATTGAAAGAGAAGAATCTGTTGTGTAAACGACCGGAAATTGAAACTTTAAACGCGTTTTTCTCAAAATGGCATTTCTGAAGTCGGTGACCAAGATTACTCGAACACTAATGAACCGATCTTCTTGAAATTTTGCAGGCTTATTTAATACATAAAAATGTAGTCTTTAATCGTTCGGTTTTTTTTTTCATAAAAAAAATGGCCGTTTTATAGCCAAAAAACGGCCGTTTTTTTCGTTAAAATCGAACCATTAACTTTGACTGTCCGCCATTTTGTGAAAAATGAATATTTTTTAAAATCCTTCGATTAAAGACTAGTTTATACCTATATTTGACTAAATCCATCCGCATTTTTTTTTTCAGATGATCCACTTCGACGCAATGTTGGTCACGGCAAACCGTGTATATAAAAACATTGTTTCATTGACGGCCATTTGCCACTAAACAATGTAATATTTTTCAATAAAAAAAATTACTGAAAGTTCTTCAAGATGTGTTCTTTAAAATGGTATATTGATCGATTAAAAAAGTTTTGTAGTTTTCTTTAAAAAAATTCATGAAAAAGGCCTTTTTTTTGCGCTACAAGTGGGGGTAACGCCTTAACTTCAGTGACCGCCGAGCCCGCGCGCCTATCTCTGTCCACTGCACGCATGTATTTGAAATTCATGTGATTTTGAGATATCGTCTGGGTCAATAATTATGAAAATCATGAAATGTTTCTTCAATATTAATATACGAACGCATTAAATTCAACTTACGTGTGATTTGTTTTTGACTAAACAATTGTTATTCTCAGTGGCTTTTGTCTTGGAAATTTCTGAATCGAATCACAGTATTCATGTACTGGATGGTATTATTCCGAGAAGTATATCATCGATATTCCTAAAGATTTGTCTTATATATTTAACTCAGCGTCGATTAGTAATAATATCAGATAGGGGTACAATCACGATACTTTCCAATTCCAATTCACTTCCACATGTATTATATTTTTCAGGCAGCCGTAAATAAATTTCAAACTTGTTTTGTATTTTCAATACTCTGTTTTTTATAGACGAATTAATATACAACTGTTGAAATCTTTAACTGAAGGCACGGGTCGATGCAATACATTTTCCACAAATTTGCAAACTTTTCTTGGAAATTTCATGTTGCATCTATTAAATTCTATATCGACGTCAGAATTTCATGTTCCTGTTTTAAATTTACGGTACAAGTGTCTTAAATTCAATTTCATTTACTGAGTTCGTAAAATTCAATTCTTTTGTGCCTTAAATGTAGTGTAAATTTAATATAATTTTCACATTGATTCATGTGATTTTCATCAGCGTTTATGAATTTTTTTTTTTCAATTCCAGTTTCGCTCTTTTAAATAAATCTATTGTGATCATGCGTTGTGCGTATCGTAAAATTGAGTTTCACATATATTATATTTTTCAGGCAGCTGTGAATAAATTTCAAACTTGTTTTGTATTTCAGTGCTCTGTTTTTTATAGTTGATTTATTATACATCTGTAGTAATTTTCAATTAAAGACACGGGTTAATGCAACACATTTTCCACAAATTTACAAACTTTTCTTTGAAATTCCATGTTGTGTCTTTTAAATTCTCTATCCACGTTAGAATTTCATGTTCCTGTTTTAAATTTACGGTACAAGTGTTTCAAATTTAATTTCATCTACTGAGTTCGTAAAATTCAATTCCTTTGTATCTTGAATGCATTGTAAATTTCATATCATTTTTTACAGTGTATCTAAAAAGGTTACGTGGGTTGGAAAATTTAAAAAAATCCATTTTTTTTTCAAATTTTATCGTCTAATGGTACAATACGTCTAGAGTATTCTCCCAAAGTTTTAAGGGGCTATACCAGTGTGACACTTTCAAAAGATCCATTTTTTTGTTGCCTTTTTCGACAGAGCCTTCCAAAAATATCCTGTAAAAATTTCAAAGCCGTATCTATAATCATTTTATCCTGCAAAAATCGATAGTTAAATTTAGTTAATTAGAAATGAGATCTTTCAAAATTGCCGACATTGTGACTCAAAGAATTTTCCGATTGACTTGAAATTTGAACTGAGTACTCTTGAATATATTTACTCTACAATGACGTAGGATATTTTTGATTGGATGAAAATTGACGATTTGGCATTGAAAAAAACGACCATTTTATGGGCAAGAAAACAGACTTATTTTCATAACTACGCCATTTTGTTAGATTTTGATATTTTTCGAAAATCCTACGTCATTCTACAGGAAATACCTTCAAGTTTAACGACATTTTTTCCTTTTTCGGTTTCATCTACTCAATCGGCCGGAATGACGTCAGCAGAGGAGGAACTTTTGTTTTTGGCGCCTCCGAAGGCAGCGCACAAGTCGCTTGGATATCAATATTTTTCTATGAAAAAATCATGTAATATAGGTCAAATATAGCCAAATATATTCTCAATTTTTCGAAACTACTAATTGAGTACTTTACTTCCAAAAAAATTACCGAAAATCGCCCAAATTTTCAGCGTTCACATTTGTATAGCCACTAGAGCCCACACACGTGCACCCTCGTGCATATACATGTTCTCGCCACTATTTCTCCTACGTACGGAGGAGGGATGAGTATTCCCAGTCACATGGGCATATGGTAGTGGCCCTGCGTACTCAGAGAGACCTACCAGCGTGAGCGTTTGTGTAAATTGTGCGCCTGCGTGTGTGTGTATGTGTGTGCAACGAGTCCGGTACGTCCAACTATAGTAAAACTTCTCCAGGAAGCCAGCAGGGAACGTAAGTCGGGTATACCGGAGCAAAGAGAGCCCCCTCGAGTGTGCACTCGTTGCTAACGGTAATTCCTTTAGACCTGTACCGCAACAGCACGCACACACACACACACACATGCGCACATACACACATACATACACACATACACACGTGGAGGGCACACTCGGCCCTCGACTGGCCGGTCGGTCTGGCCGTCGTCGATACGTGTCCTGCTCGCTCGCAAAACGGACCCCGACTGTGCGAGACTCGGGAGGAAAAGAGCGCAAATACGAGAATACACGTATACAAAGTTTAGTGCAGTCGGAGGCAACAGCATCCGAGCTCGAGAGAAGCGAGATCCACGCGCGCGCGACTTGTCCGTCAGAAGTCGCAAAGAACGCGTTCCATGCGTTGGTTGCACTTGCACGATTTTTTTCTTCCCATTCCCAAATATACAGGGTGTTAGGAAGGTCGATGCCAACCCGTGCAGAAATTTTCACCGGGATACCCTATGTCCGATCAAATCCCGATCAGTATTTGTCATGGATTCCCCAAAACCGGTATCCCGGTTAGAATCCAACTTGCATCAGTATCGGCATATGTACGACGACGATGGCATCATTTTGAAAATTTTGGCGTCACGTGTATTTTCTGTATTACTATGGAATTCCTATCTATAGATAGGAATTTCTGTCTATAGATTCCTATCTATAAAATTCCCATCTACAGATAGGAATTACATAGTAATACCGAAAATACACGTGATGCCAAAATTTTCAAAATTATGCCATCGTCGTCGTACATATTCCGATACTGATGCAAGTTGGATTCCAACCGGGATACCGGTTTTGGGGAATAAGTCTCTGTTTATACCCATCGACATGTCGGTGGGTATAAATATGTATTTAAGACAAATTAAAATCAAATTCACAATGATTAGATTAAAATTTACACCAACCGTGAGTTCTTACGTATTTCGAGAGAAAACATTTCGTCGAGGCGAAGAAATTTTTGCAAAAAAAGTTGTGAGTTTCAAATATTACATTATAAATATGAAAAAAATCACAAAATGAGTTGTGAATTTCCTCAAGTTGAAGAAAATAAAAATCGAATTCACGACAGTTATATTAAAATTTACACCACAAGTGTAAACGTATTTTGAGAGAAAACATTGTGTTGAGGCAAAGAAATATTCGCACAAAAAGTTATGTGCAAAAATTTCTTTGCCTCGAGGCAATGTTTTCTCTCAAAATACGTACGAACTCACTTTTGGCGCAAATTTTAATCTAATCATTTTGAATTTGATTTTAATTTGTCTTAAATACGAAAAAATTCACAACTAATTTTGTGAATTTTTTTGTATTTATAATTTCTTGTCAATACATTTGCATTCACAGATTTTGATGTGATGTTTTTTTAATTCACATCAAAATCTCGCGATGAGCGCGATCTGCCGTTTGAATCTTTGGACAAACTTTTTTTATTGATAGTTTAATGCACCAAAACTTTATAAATGTTATTTATTTTTATAATGAATTTAACGTGTCATAATTCCATTTTTGACATTTTATTTCAGCCTGTATTCACCCGTGATCCTTCCCAGATTCCTCAATGATTCCATGGGGAATCTATTTAGAGTCGTTAAAGGATCCGGTTCTGGATCCCTAATGGAATCCAGTTTACGGATCTTACATTTAGTCTTCGAATCTGATCCGATGTCGGACTAGATCCCAACTGGGAGCCCGGGATACAAGTCAGAATCCAGCTGTATCCCTGCCAAAATTTCTGCACGGGAAGCCTTGAGGGGGTGACAGGTCACCTCGTTGGGAACATACCTAACCTAGGTTATCTTGGTCCAAATCCAAGCATTTCGAGTTATCGTGGCAAGTGAGATTTTTGAAAAATTTTCCAAAATTAAGCACCAACTCGTTCGTAATGTTAGAACAGACAATAATTGGTAATTAAGGGGTTAGCCCCACTTGCGATTCTGAAAAAATCGATTTTTTTTATTGCATTTTTTTGAAGTATAAGTATCGGAGAATATGTCCTGAACATTTCAATTCGATCCGAACAAAATTGACTGAGATATGAGCGTTGAAAGAGAAGAATCCGTTCTTCGTGTAAACTGAAATTGAAACTTTAAACGCGTTTTTTTCTCAAAATGGCATTTCTGAAGTCGGTGACCAAGATTACTCGAACACTAATGAACCGATCTTCTTGAAATTTTGCAGGCTTATTTAATACATAAAAATGTAGTCTTTAATCGTTCGATTTTTTTTTTCGTCAAAATCGAACCATTAACTTTGACTGTCCGCCATTTTGTGAAAAATGATTATTTTTTAAAATCCTTCGATCAAAGACTAGTTTATACTTATATTTGACTAAATCCATCCGCATTTTTTTTTTCAGATGATCCACTTCGCCGCAATGTTGGTCACCGCAAACCGTGTATATAAAAACATTATTTCGTTGACGGCCATTTGCCACTAAACAATGTAATATTTTTCAATGAAAAAATTACTGAAAGTTCTTCAAGATGTGTTCTTTAGGTTGGTATATTGATCGATTAAAAAAGTTTTGTAGTTTTCTTTTTAAAAAATCATGAAAAAGGCCTTTTTTTTGCGCTACAAGTGGGGGGTTGCGCCTTAAAAACTCATTTGCGTCTTAGCTAATGTGCATTTAGTCGGCAAACACCAATACAATCATCTGTATCCACACAACTAGCTAAATGGGACGTGTTGAATAATCGAAAATTTGTTGAAAAATAAAAATTCCTCTTATGTTAATGCTATTTTTGAAAAAAATTACATGCTATTTTTAGAAAAATAGCATTAACACGAGTAAACCAGTTACTACCTAATTTTGGGAAATTTTCCACAAATCATACTTACCATGATAACCGGAAATCCTTAGACTTTGGACTAAGGTAACCTAGGTTTAGACATGTTCCTAACGAGATGGCCTATCACCCCCTCAAGGCTTTGCGTCGACCTTCCTAACATCCTGTATATACATATATCGTCGCTGATATTGAAGAACGTTACATCGCTCTTATGAGCATTGTGTTAAAATTTGTTTATTCTGAACACATCCGAAAAACGTTCTACATCAATAACCAATGAAAACGCTTCACGTCACGCGACCCCGAGACGCAACTTTTTCATGTTGCATCAAGTTTTTTGGCTCTCTTGTAAAGTCGTCCGAAAAAATCGCATAGAACAAATTGCAATATCAACGACTATATGTAGAATTTGCATTGATCGTAGAACTGCGAAAAAAAATGCAAGGAAGGATGTCCGAGTGTTTATCGTAGTCCAATGCTGCTAACAAAAAAAAAAAAATATATTGCCGATAACAAATGGATTCAGAAAATTATTGAAAAAATAAAAACGCCGTCATTTCCGTTATGAGACTAAAGTTTGCATCGTTGTAATGCAATGAAAGTTAATTTTTCTATTTTTATCAACTCTTTGAATTAGTTGTGGGAAATGTTTTTTTGCAAATTCAAACTGTGGGTCTCTAAAGGAGCATTTATTTCAACGATTCGATTCCGTTATGAGATTGAAGTTTGCGTCGTTGGAACTCCGCGAAATCTCTTTTTTATATTTTTATTAACACTTCTTTATAATTATACGAAATCTTTTTTTGCTGATCTAGATTGTAGGTCTCTAAATCAACATTTTTAAAGATCATTAAAAATAATTGCTTTAAATGCTACTTTAGAGACCTGCAATCTAAATTTGCCAAAAAAGATTTCGTATGACTATGAGAACAAATTAATAAAAATAGACAAATCAATGTTCATCGCACTTCAACGTAGCAAGCTTCAATCTCATAACGGAATCGAATCACTTAAAAAAATGCTGGCTTAAAGACCTTCAATATAAATCATGTGTCCTCGTCCGATTTGTATAGTTTTGTATGTTCCAGTGTGAGGAAGACCGAGGCAGCGAGGATAAGGCAGAATAATGTTGAAGTTTACCTCGTTGAAATGCAACGAAAATCAATTATTTTTAATTGTTTGAATCATTTTTGGCTGCGAAAACCACCTCAATGTTTTTACGTATTCTTATAAAAAAAATTACGACCTCAATTTGCAAAAAAAAGGACGCCTTTGGATAAGCATGAAAATAAAGAAATGAACAAAAAATCGTTGCATCCCAACGATGCAAACTTCAACGTCATAATGCCGAAGGGTAATGAGATTGAAGTTTGCGTAGTTGGAACGCAACGAATGTTTTTTTTTATACTTTATTTTTCATGTATTTATTATTATTGAAAATTTTTTCTCATAGATTTACTTTGTAGATCGTTAAATAATAGCTTAATAAATAGCTTAAAAAATGGTTGAAGGTTTTTTGGAGGCATAATATGCCAAAAGAAATGAAAGAAATTCAGAAATATTAATTATCGTTGCATGCCAACGATGCAAACTTCAACCTCATACGACAATGATGATTCTGCAATTTTACGAATTTCGCTTGGACAATATTCGTTACGAGAATTTCCGCAATCGTTTTTTTTTTTCAGGCACTTGTTGAAAGATCTAGGATTTTTATCTGAAAAAAAAAACAATATTCGCAAAATATTAGGAGTACAACTTTGCAGTGACCGTTTTACTTAGAGAGCCACTGCGGCCGAAGTAGTGGCCCTAGCTCAATAAAAAAGTGGCATTTTAAACTAGAGGCTCTACCAATGTAAACAATTTAAAAAAGCTAACGGATACGTGTATGCATTATAAAGTTATTGGCACTCAAATATGGCAACCTACGAGCCGAATTCTCAGCATTTGCGGGAACTGCTCCAAAGACAACAAAGGAAGGGATTTTTGCACCGGATTGTGACTGGAGATGAAAAGTGGGTTTACTACGATAATCCTAAACGCCGAAAATCATGGGGACTGCCTGGTCATATTCCGTCATCGACGCCCAAACCGAATATTCACGGATCCAAAGTGATGCTGTGTATCTGGTGGGACCAGCTAGGCGTTGTGTACTATGAGCTGCTCAAACCATCCGAAACCATCACAGGGGAACTCTACCGACGTCAGTTGATGCGCTTGAGTAAGGCACTCAAAGAGAAACGGCCACAATTCAACGAAAGACATGACAAGGTGATACTGCAGCATGACAATGCCCGACCCCATGTTGCAAATGTCGTGAAAAAGTACTTGGAAACGCTGAAATGGGAGGTTTTGTCCCACCCGCCGTACTCTCCAGACATTGCCCCTTCCGACTATGACTTGTTCCGGTCAATGGCACACGATTTGGCTGACCAGCACTTCGGTACTTACGAAGAAGTCAAAAATTGGGTCGATTCCTGGATTGCCTCCAAGGACCAAGACTTTTATCGACGCGGGATTCGAATGCTACTTGAAAGATGGGCCGAGGTCGTAGCTAGCGACGGGCAGTACTTTGATTAAAAAATATGTAGCCACTTTTTTATAATAAAGCCTTAAACTTTTGAAAAAAACGGTCACTGCAAAGTTGTACTCCCAATAATAAAAATGAGAAAATAAAAATATAAAAAATAAATTTCGTTCGAAACATTCGAATTTAAAATTCGAAATTTCGATGCAAACTTTACGATCATCAAGGGCAGAGAGAGGGGAGAGAGGGGAGAGAGAGAGAGAGAGAGAGAGAGAGAGAGAGAGAGAGAGAGAGAGAGAGAGAGAGAGAGAGAGAGAGAGAGAGGAAATAATTCTTCCAAGACGCTACAGGCACGCTGAACTTGTCAGGGCGATCGAGAATAATCGATAGGTCCCCATCATCCTGTCGCGCAGCATCTCTCATCCGTGTTTTCAAACGCTGTATCATTTATAAGCTCCGTTCGATCCATCATCATTGCTACAGCCAAAATTCTTCAAGCGTCATTGCGTCGTTGGTATACGCGAACGCCGAATACTTTCATCCAAAAAGTCAACGACATCGAAACGACGGAAACATTCGAATTCCATTTCACAATAATTGTATTCGGCTCGACGCATTTCCCATCATCGTCTGCTTCTTCTTCTTCTACGATGTTCAAGTTTGCGGTGTCGTTGGAATGCAACGGAAATTATTTTTTCATTTTTTCCAATTCCTCATTTTTCTTACATATTTGAGCTAAATATCTCTAACGTGAAAGCTGAAAGAACGTTTGAGGGACTTTGGGGACCTGGATGTGCCAAAAAAAATTGGGCTACGAAACTTTCGTTGCATTTCAACTATGCAAACTTCAATATCATATTTTTCTTCCGTTCCAACCGATTTACATTACGTGACAAGTATTTGCAACAAATGTACAAATTGTCAAAATATCAATGGCATTGAAGTTTGCATCGTTGGAGCGCAAGGAAAATGATTTTTTTTCACTCGTTCACATCTCGTTCGGTAGGTTTTAGCTACGCAAACCCCTCGACCATTTTTCAAAATGTTTATTCCGATATCTGCAATTGAAATGGGCAAAAAAACATTTTGCATCATACTCAAAATAAGAAAACAAAAATATGAATATATACTTTCGTTGTATTCCAACTACGCAGACCTCAATGTCACAAATACTAATGAGTTCAAAGTTTGCATTGTTCGAATGCAATGAAAATTATTGTTCTTCCTTAGAAAAAAAAAACTCTCAATTATTTTTCAAATCGCTTATTTCGAGATCTAGAAATTAAATGTGGAGAAAGAGATTTTTTTTAAATAATAAAAATGGAAAAATTATGAAAAAGAATCTTCGTTGCATTCCAACGATGCAAACTTCAATACGACAAATATCATCGAGTCCTTTACTTTTCGAGCTGTTTAGAATTTTGTAATTCTCTCTCTCTCTCTCTCGCTCGGAAAAAAAAGAAAAAAAAAACAAGTGTCATTCGTCAACGCAAAACGACCAAATTCGCAATGACATCAAAATCTTAATAATTTTAAAATCAACCACTCAATGACGTTCTTCCGTGACACCCTATTTTTTTTTTCCAAAGCTGAAAAAAATTCCATTCAATCTGCGTCGTCCTCGATCATCGATCCTGCCCGATTAATTTCAGTCATACGACACTGCTTCCGAATGAAATGGCATTCAAGTGCCATGTATGAGGAACAGAGTACGCGTGTTCAGTGTACATATCGGCCATGAATTGACTTTTTTCCAATGAGGGATATCTCCCTCTCTCGCCATCTCTCTCTTTCGCATCATTACTCAATGAAGGATCTCTCTCTCTCTCTCTCTCTCTCTCTCTCTCACACACACACGCACACACACGCTATTTCTCAACGTTTTATATCGCAGAGAGTAAAGTATGAATACGCTTTGATTGCTAGCTCGCGTATCTTTTGCCCGGGCTCTGGTTTCGCGATCCCGCGGTATGTGCACGAATGAGGAAAGAGGCAGGATGTGTCGGGCGTGCCGGGAGGAAAAGTAACGTTACGTGCGACTTCTCTCTCTCTCTCTCTCTCTCTCTCTCTCTCTCTCTCTCTCTCTCTCTCTCTCTCTCTCTCCCTCTCTTTCCCTCTTTGTATTTCGTTCTTATTTTCCGATTTACATACGTATATGCGAACGCAATCGCACATACACAGACACACAAACATGTATTACAGTATATAGAAAATATACATTTAGCCGCCCACGTCGAGGGCAACCGCCCCGATATTATCGAGTCGATTCCGACCCGCGATTGTCGCAATCACCAATCAATATATACTAGACTACTATATATATATATATATATATATATATATATATATATATATATATATACATATACATATATATACATTAACATGCACATGCACACGCATGAACACAAATGCATGGGCACACGTATCAAAGTATGATGATTCATAACGTTAAGGGGCTATACGAGTGTGACACTTCCAAAAAGTCGATTTTTTTTTGTTTGCCTTTTTCGACAGTTTATACTTTGAAAAATATCATTATCATTTATATAATTTGTATCAATATCATTTTATGTTGCAAAAATCGATAGTTAAATCTTTAAACGCGTTTTTCTCGAAATGAGATTTTTCAAATTTGCTGACATTGTAACTCAAAGAGCGATTATCCAATTGACTTGAAATTTGAACTGAGTACTCTTGAATATATTTACTCTACTATGACGTAGGATATTTTTGATTGGATAAAAATTGACGATTTGGCATTGAAAAAAAAAACGACAATTTTATAGGCAAGAAAACAGACGTTTTTTTCATAACTCCTACGTCATTGTACAGGAAATACCTTCCAGTTTAACGACATTTTTTTCCTTTTTCGGTTTCAGCTACTCAATCGGCCGGAATCATGTCAGCAGTGGAGAAACTTTTTTTTGCGCCTCCGAAGGCAGCCCATAAGTCGCTTGGATCTCAATATTTTTCTATGAAAAAATCATGTAATATGGGTCAAATATAGCCAAATATATTCTTAATTTTCCGAAATATTTAATTGAGTACATTTCTTCTAAAAAAATTCCCGAAAATCACCCAAATTTCCAGCATTCACACTGGTAAAGTTTGCATCTTTGGAAAGCAACGATTTGTTGTTCGTTAATTTTTCATTTCTTCATCTTTATAATGATGTACTTCATTTTTATATGTATATTTTTTTTCCAAATTAAGGTCCTGCATATTTAATATAAAAAAATACGTTAAAACGTTTAATTGATTTTTACAGCCTCAAACGACGAAACAATAAATGAACAATTGATAAGAATTAATTTTCGTTTCAAGCTTCAATATCGTGACGATACCCTATATGGTTCGATAATGTCGCACCTCTGTCTCCCTCTCATCCGGCCTTCTTCGGCCGTACGGCCTCTTCTTTCCGCGTACAGCATCACCATCTCGCCCATTTTACGTTATATCAATAGCTAACAAACAAAAGGACCTGACTGATGCAATCTCGATAGCAGTACTGGGCAATGTGAGTCACTTCCGTTTCTGGATACATGATATATATGCCATTGTCCGTCTCACCAGGAAGCGATAAAACTTGTTAAAATTGACAAAACTTTTATAAAAACATGGTCCAAGTTTTCATCGTTGGAACGCAACGAAATGCTTTTTTTTTTTGTACGTCCTGCCCAATTCTTTTTGGCAGATTTAAACTACTCATATAACTGAAATATTTCCGAAGATCCTTATTAGGGATTTCACAATCCAAAACTTCAAAAGATCTGAGATAGTAATAAAAGTAAAGAAGGATTGTTCATTAATTTATTTATCCTTTATTTGTGTATTGAGAAATGGAATGGGAAATTGAGGATTTCTACATTACTCAGTGAATACAGGAAAAATAAATAAATACATATTAAGGTAAATAAAAAATAAAGGGTCTTCGTTGCATTTTAACGATGCAAACTTCGACATCATGCATACTTTAACACCATTGAAACGGGAGAGTATCCACTTGAAAAGCTCGCTGCGTATAGAAATACGTACACACCGCAGCGACTCCCACTTGTTAAATATCGTCCCTCAAATATTATATATTTAAAAAAAAACACACAATTTTTCGATATATCGGTATGCTTTGAAATGCGTATTTATAGTCGGGACAATATTAAGGCCTTAGGCCACAGTAACCGGTATAAAATCATATGCGAATTTAACAATTTTTTTTTTTCGTATGAAAACGTGATTTACTCATGAAATTAATTACACACCTATTTAGTATGAATATCAAGCTGTTAGAAAATATATATATATATATTTTTTTTTTGATGTACAAAATTGCCGACTACTAATATTTTCTTTTATCTTTCTTTTTATGCGCTCCGCGGCGTGACATTTAGCATTCACAACTTTTGACCTAGAACAAAAAACAAAAATTCTCGTCAATCTACATTAGAATACCAAGAGAAGTACGTACGGAATTCAAAAAATATTGTTTCATTCAAAGTGTAGATTTTTTTTCATTCATTCATTCATTTTTCATTCATTCATTGAATGAAATATTGTTTCATTCAAAGTTTTGATTTTTTGAGTATTTGAACTTAAGAAATTACTTTTCAGTGAAAAATTTCGTTATAACTGCTCATAAGCTGTTCATAAAATGAAAAGTTTTTGATTAATCAGAAATTCCGTACGTACTTCTCTGCGAAGTGCAATTAGGAGCATAACTTTTAAATTTGAAGTAAATCGAGTGAAAATTGTTGAAGTTATTTGTCACGCCAATTGAGAAAAAGCTATTTCGAGAAGTTTCGAGTAGTCGGCCATTTTGTACATCGAATAAAAAAATATATATTTTCTAACAGCTCGATACTCATACTAAATAGATGTGCAATTAATTTTATGAATAAATCACTTTTTCATACGAAAAGAAATTGTTAAATTCGCACATGATTTGATGCCCGTTACGGTGGCCTAAGGCCTTAATTATCCATATGTGAGCAATCGAACGGACGGACAATAATAATGTAGATGCTTTGATGAAAATAAGGTACGATGAAAGTGCGCGTTGATCTTGACCGTACGAGGGTTCGGTCGCCATCTCCTTCGTCCTTTTATTGCGCAATTTAATCACACGCCTATATATATATATATATATATATATATATATATATATATATATGTTTCTCCACGGTTCCCGAGTCGCCCGCGATTCCGCATAGTTGCGCGAGTAATTATGACGCGTCGCATTGCCGCTTCTTGCACCGCTCGCTTGCTCGTCCAACCATCTCTTTATCTCTGTCTCTCTCCCACGCGCGTACACAACCGCACACACAGAGAAGATATAGCAAAGCCATTGCATCAGGGCCCTAGATCGGCTACGCTCCGGACGCTCTACTGGTTTTCCTAGTGCGGTGTAATAACGATTAACGCTGAGGAACAAAAGGGCGCAACAAGCCCGTCATAACGCTGTTGAATCGCCTTGATTGGGCCATTTCGCTGGATAGCAATCGACACATACAAATGCACACACACACACACACACCCACACAAAGCAGGCCTTTACAAAGTCAATGTCCGTTCGCATTTTCTTGACAATATGAATCCGCGCGTCCACACACACAAACGCACATCCATACACATTCAATTCTAAGAATATACCCTTGGGATGGGCTAGAACAGTGTTTTTCAACCTTCTTGAATACGCAACCCCTTTACGAGAAACAAAAGATTCTTGCCACCCCCCTTCCCCCCCCCCAGAACTGGCAAAGGAAGCTTTGTAATTATTAGTGCCATTCGCCAGTTCCTACGAATGTGACCTAATAGATGGTGTTGAAGTTTGCATCGTTGGAACGCAACGAAAGTTCCGTTTTACATTTTATTTTCCATATTTTTATTATCATAAGCGATCTTTTTTTATAGATACAAAACGTGGATCGCAAAATGAATGTCTCAAAAAATGGTTGAAGGGCTTTTGTGAGGGAAATGTGCCAAATTAAATTCGTCCCACTCCGACGATGCAAACTTCAGCATCGTCCTAAGAGTGCAGTAAAAGCGACGAAAACCCACCACTTTTAGCTTAGAATTAGAACTTTTGACTGAAGCTAGATGGTTGCATACTAAAAGAAACGTCAATGAAATGTTGCCCCTCAACTCGTCCCAATCCTAAGGAATACTGGTTGAAAACTTAAAAATCGCCGAAACTCGATAATTAATAGGTCGATGAAAAAATGTTTCAAACAAAAGTTGTTTGGAATAATAAAATACGTATAAAGTTGTCTGACGTTCAACACCCTATCTTCAAAAATAGAGCCACTAAATCCATCACAAAATTCGGGATTTGTGCGTGTGCGAGCGGAGTACACCGATCGCTGCGTCCTAGTCTGGGCTCAGTGGTGCTCTCGCGTTTTTGTGCTGCTATTTTCAAAAATAGGGTATTGGTCATCAGACAACTTTTCGCGTATTTTGTTATTCCAAAGAACGTTTATTTGCAATCCGGGTGGGACCACTCGCTGATCCATTGAATCGCCCCAAAGTCGACCTGTCGGATTTCTCCAATTTTCCTGCGCCTGCCAACCACCCCCTTTTGGTGCTGATGTCCGCGATCTTCGGGTGGCTTTTTTGGTACAAGGAAACGAGACATCGGGGCGGGCCCAACGGTATTCTCCAAGTCTCTCAAAATCCTTTTCGAAAAGGAGGTTATGAACCCCAAATGGTCGCTCAGCGGCCGAGATATGTCCGTTTGAAAAATGACGAATTTGGCGTTTCGCTCAGACTGCCGGATGGTCGGCAAAGTTGAAATATTCTATTTTTACACTTACAAATGCCCTATCCTATGTGAAATTGTTCGCGGACTGCTAAAATCTCGGTCCCACCCGCTAAAAATTCATATTTCATTGAAAATATTCCCGAAATTTCTCATGAGGGTTTTTGTTCATAAAAAAAAATCTAGACAGCCAGATACGTACAACAGCATTCTCTAAGTCTGTCAGAATCCGTTTCCGAAACCTGCGTATGCACCCAACCCAAAAGTGCTTATCAATTTTTGCTACTTCCCGAGATTGTAATTTCCCGCAATCGGAAGTCGTATCAACACTCGCTATCATTTGCCGCGTAGTTCGCAGAGGCAGCGTAAATGAGATAGAGTGAACAGGAGAGAAAAAAGAGGCGGAAAGAGAGAGAGAGAGAGAGAGAGAGAGAGAGAGAGAGAGAGAGGATCATGAGACGTGCGAAAGACTCCATGTACTGTGGGGAAAAGGCTGTTCAATTTGTGAGATAGAAAAGCCAGCTTGAAGATGGCAAACGGAAACCGGAAGCCAACGTTTCAAGATCACGATCCAGTCCCTCTCTTTCTCGCTCTCTCGGAGTTTCTCTCTGTCTCTTACTCTCGACCCTGTATCGGTCCGTTCTCTATGGCCATTACGTAGTTGTCAGTCGAGATACGCAAGCGACGATGTCACTCATCGAGCGGCAGCCTCCTCCTGTGAGACGTAATTACATTCGGACATTGAACATAGCCGGGGTAAAATGGCGAATACGAGCATACCAAAGCACCCGCGAAGCGTGCAGCCTCTTGCCATTTTCTCATACCCGATCCGAGGTTCTCCATATCTTCGATCACCATAGCGATGAAGTTTGCATCGTTGGAATGCAACGAAAATGTTTTTTTTTTTCGATTGCTCTAATTTCTTTTGGTAAATCTTTGCTATGAAAATCCCTCAATCATTTTTTAAGTCGCTAGTTTAGATATCGGGATTATAAATGGGCAAAAAGTAATCTTGTGAAATATTAAAAATGAGAAAATAAAAATATTCAAAAAATGTTCGTCGTGTTCCAATGGTGGAAGTTTTAAGGGGCCATACCAGTGTGACACTGTGAAAAAATCGTTTTTTTTGTTTCCCTTTTTCGACAGTTTATACTTTCAAGAATATCATTATCATTTATAACATTTATATCATTATCGTTTTATCTTGCAAAAATCGATATTTAAATCTTTAAACGCTTTTTTCTCGACGTGAAATTTTCCAAATTTGCTGACATTGTAACTCAAAGAGCAATTATCCGATTGACTTGAAATTAGAACTGAGTACTCTTGAATGTATTTTTACTCTACAATGACGTAGGATATTTTTGATTGGATGAAAATTGACGATTCGGCATTGAAAAAAACGACCATTTTATAGGCAAGAAAACAGACTTTTTTCACAACTACGCCATTTTGTTAGATTTAGAAATTTTTCGAAAATCCTACGTCATTGTACATGAAATACCTTCCAGTTTAACGACATTTTTTTTCCTTTTTCGGTTTCAGCTACTCAATCGGCCGGAATCATGTCAGCAGTGGAGGAACTGTTTTTTGACGCCTCCGAAGGTAGCGCATAAGTCGCTTGAATCTCAATATTTTTATATGAAAAAAATATCTAATATAGGTTAAATATAGCCAAATATATTCTTAATTTTCTGAAACGTTCAATTATGTACCCCCTTAAGATCAGCGATCTCCGGAATATTACGTCCTCTCTCTCTCTCTCTCTCTCTCTCTCTCTCTCTCTCTCTCTCTCTCTCTCTCTCTCTCTTCTCTCTCTCTCTCGTTCCCTCACAATTTTCTTTTATTTAATTTTCTAAATTATTCGGCACTCTCCTGTTTCCTTTAGCTACAAGAAAAAAAAACATTACCCGTTCAATGTGTACACCGAAAAAAGCAGCGATATGTTTATACATAACAAAACATTACACGTAGGTAGACGGATATCAATCACACTTTGTACGAGTTATTTATCGTTAGCGTGCATTTACAGTTGCCTATATGAATAACACGATGACGAGGCATATGAAAAAAAAAGAAGAAAAAAAACAGGAAGTAAAAACAAAACAGATCGCGTTTGACATGAATTTATCCGAGGCCATTAAGAATCATTATTTTTCTCGTTTGCGGATGCGTGCGACATTGCTCTATCGGTACGGACGATTGTCGTTGTTGTACACTTTTTTTATTGTTTCGCGACATTGAAGCTTGCATCGTTGGAATGCAATGAAAATTATTATGTTTCGAATGCTCGAATGTCTTTTGGCAAATCTTCGTTACGAAAAGCCCTAAATTATTTTTTAAAACGCTCATTTAGAAAGTTGGAATTTACATTTGAAAAAGAATGTGTAAAATAATAAAAATGAAGAGATGAAAAAATAAAAAACGAATTTTCGTTGCTTTCCAACGATGCAAACTTCAACGTCATGTTTTTCTCCCATTCGTCTCTTTGAGAAATACCATTATTAATGAGACGATAACACAGTTTTTCCATAAATCAATTTCAAGGCTTTGCTGGAGGAGGAACCTGCAAATCATTCGAATAATAGAAACGCCACGAGCATCCTGAAATTAAATAACCGACAGACATGTGTAGACACATACACCCATATGCGTATGTTTGTACGTACAGTTAATAAAAATTTACAAAGGGAGCAGGGCAGCAGCGAGAGGAAGATCCCATTGGTGAAAATTATATATACACACATACACATATACTCTCAATATTATAACTATATATATATATATATATATATATATATATATATATATAAAACTATATATATAGTTATGATATTGATATTATTATTGTCGTTAAGGCACGGAGAGCAAGGAGGCGGGCGATCAGGAAGAAGGGGGGGGGGGTTAGAGTGAAAAGGCGAGCGCCGTAGAAATAAGAGAGGGGAGAAGTGTAATGATATCACGGTCATCGTCACTTCCGGCGCGGTGCAAACGAATCCAAAGTGTAGAGTAAGGGCAACCGTCTGAGCGCCTCGCACTTTGTTGCTATATATACATATACATATATATATATATGCACTTTCTAAGTACAAAAGTGTTGGTGTTAATTTGAACCGTACACTTCGTTATTCCTCGCTACGACTCGTCATCGAAAATGAGAGTGAAAGATGGAGATAGAAAAACAGAACTAAAATTCACCCAATGTTCATCATTATTGCCCAATCGTTCAATTTTCTTTGTTTGATTCGGTGAAAAAATTCCTTTCCCGACGAAAAGACCAATAAGCGAAAATCTGCAGCGAAATATTCAAACTGCTTGTCCGTTTAGCGCTGGAGTTCCTCGTTAAACGAACTAATTTTTATTGGCAATTGATTGTTAACGCTTCGCGCTTTGATGCTAAGGAATGCGCTCGTAATTTTAGGTCTATTCCAAATTTGTATCAGCGATCATGTACGTACGTATGCGTACACATATATGAGGCATTCCACGTCACTTCAGCCGGTAAAAAAAATCCACAAATAATTTTGAAAAATCGAGTTACTTTATTGAAAAATATTCACCGAGTACCGACATTTTTTTTAAATTTATGACGTGTTTTCTCGTTGATTACCATTTTTTGACATTTTTTCCATTCAAATGGCTGTATCTTCGGCAGGATTTGACGTATTTACATTCGTAAAAAACGAAAATATGCGTCTTTTTCTAGCCTTCTAGAAAAAAAAATCATTTAGATTTTATTGAGCAAGTCGAACGTCCGTTTCAGGGCAAAATAAGCAAAAATATTTTTTTTTCTCAAGGAAAAACACTCGTTATTTTATTTTTAAGAATTTCCCCGAATTGTGAATACGAAAAACGGATTTTTGGTATTTTTTATATTATGGGATTCCTAAACACCGTGAAGTAACGGCTATTTGTATTAAAATTTTTTTTTTTTTTAATTAATATTCGATCGAAGAGTGTGGAGCACTCGCTGTATGTTTACCAGGTTTTTGAAATACATATGACACATATGTCATATGTATTGGAGCCTTGGAGTGCTCCACACTTTTCAATCGAATATTAATAAAAATATTCTGTACTATATATATATATATATATATATATATATATATATATATATATATATATATATATATATATATATATATATATATATATAACATATCGCCTTTTGTCACTAATAATCATAATTAATCAAAATAAATAATAATAGTGCCCCAGACGTACGGAAGTCAACGCTTCTCTCTCTCTCTCTCTCTCTCTCTCTCTCTCTCTCTCTCTCTCTCTCTCTCTCTCTCTCTATATATATATATATATATATATATATATATATATATATCGCGTCACCCTCTTGTTCAATTGTAAAACCTGAAAAAAGGGTTCAATGATTTTTTCTTTTCATAATTTTAATGTCATGTCAGGGGTCGCTACGCGGCATATGAAAAAAAAAAAAAAAAACACATTTGTAAAACGTATATATATATATATACGCGCGCACACACACACATGCTCTATTTGCGTGACTTTTTTGTGCCCACCCACGCTCTCGGCCTCACAGGGTAGCAAATTTGCCCGAGCTCTCATTATTACTCCCGAGATTGCATACGTAACAAAGAAGAAGGATCGTACGATAAAAATACACGTATGCGCATAAACGAATGCAAACGATGGAGAAGCACGTTAGCGCAAAAGTGGAACCGAAAGTCAAGAGAGTAGTGGGTGACACAGCGGAAGAACGTTGCGTATAATTGTTGAAAGTTTCGATGCAAAGAAGCGTTGTCAGTTCGTTTTATCTTATAATTGCAGTCTCAATTAATTCCGGAGTTCAAACGTATACGCTGCGGGTTTTTCACGTATTACTCTTCCCTATCACTCCCCAGATGCACTTCGCCTAGCTAACCTAACGTTCCGTTGCGTCCACAGGCGTCTTGAGCTGCACTATACCGCATTTGCCGAGGGCACAGGGAAATTGTGGAAAACCCGTAGTGTGATATACACGACCCCATATTCTTCTGATTTCCCGGTGCACAGACGTTTTACTCAAGTATCTAAACTAGGGTGTTTCTCATTTGGCGCAAATTTTTTGTTTGTCGATGATTCCTCGCGTCACCCTCTTGTTCAATTGTAAAACCTGAAAAAAGGGTTCAATGATTTTTTTTTTCATAATTTTAATGTCATGTCAGGGGTCGCTACGCGGCATATGAAAAAAAAAAATAAAAAAAACACATTTGTAAAAATTTGTTTTTCTTATATCGAATTTTTCAATCGTAACATACAAAATTATAGAATTTAACCAATAAGTAAATTAACGTAGTAAACGACGCTAAAAAAGTATTTTTTTTTGTTTTATTTGGGTACTTTTGTCGATGTTGTTTCACAACTGAAAGAAGGCATTGCCTTTGCTTCTCGTTTGAGGTGATTGATTTATTATATTCATTAATTTAATATCATTCACGAGTCGCATCCAATGTACTGCATCCCAGGCAGCTTCGTAGTCTTCATCTTCAGCCCAAAGAGAAGCTTTTTTTTATACAAGGGGGGGGGGGGTGACACTAAAAGAAATAATTAATAAAGAAGTGAAAGGGAAACCGATAAAAGAATTGTGCGAGTATGCGAAAGCCTTCGAATGCATGGTAATAAAGAAAGCGTGCAGGAGAAAAAAGACAAATGACAACAACAAAAAAAGAAGTAAACGTTCAAAAGGGTTTAAATATGAGGTTGAAGTTTGCATTATTGGAACGCAACAAAAATTGATATTTGTGAATCCCTTTTATTTCTTTTGGTAAATTTTGCCTACAAAAATCCTTCAACCATATTTTATGTTTGCTTAGCGATCCACATTATAAATCTGTGCAAAAACATCTTCTATAACACTAAAAAATAAGAATCTAAAATGTGAAAAAAAAACTTTCGTTGCGTTCCAATGATGCAAACTTCAACACCGTATACGCTTAGAAATCAAGAATAATACTATACTATTTTAAGGGGTTACCCCCACTTGCGATTTTGAAAAAATCGATTTTTTTTTATTGCATTTTTTTGAAGTATAAGGATCTGAGAATACGTCCTGAAAATTTCAAGTCGATCCGAACAAAATTGACTGAGATATGAGCGTTGAAAGAGAAAAATCCGTTGTGTAAACGACCGGAAATTGAAACTTTAAACACGTTTTTCTCAAAATGGCATTTCTGAAGTCGGTGACCAAGATTACTCGAACACTAATGAACCGATCTTCTTGAAATTTTGCAGGCTTATTTAATACATAAAAATGTAGTCTTTAATCGTTCGATTTTTTTTTTTTCGAAAAAAAAAATGGCCGTTTTATAGCCAAAAAACGGCCATTTTTTCGTTAAAATCGAACCATTAACTTTGACTGTCCGCCATTTTGTGAAAAATGAATATTTTTCAAAATCCTTCGATTAAAGACTAGTTTATACTTATATTTGACTAAATCCATCCGCATTTTTTTTTCAGATGATCCACTTCGCCGCAATGTTGGTCACCGCAAACCGTGTATATAAAAACATTATTTCATTGACGGCCATTTGCCACTAAAGAATGTACTATTTTTCAATAAAAAAATTACTGTAAGTTCGTCAGGATGTGTTTTTTAAGATGGTATATTGATCGATTAAAAAAGTTTTGTAGTTTTCTTTTAAAAAATTTCATAAAAAAGGCCTTTTTTGCGCTACAAGTGGGGGTAACGCCTTAATATAAGAAATCATACTCAATATATTTTACGTTTGAATAACATGGTGAAAAGGAGGGCCGTTAAAAGTCGAAAGACCAAACAAGGAATAATAAATTACGACTATTTAATTTATTTTATATTATTCGTGTATAAAACCATCTATATAGGTATTCTATAATGTATGTATCGCGCGATTAATAAAACAAACAAAAAAGTTATCTCCGAATTGACCTTATGCGCGTAAGGACGATTTTTTTTGACAGTTTTATCCATTCCTCAATGACAAATTATATCAAAGTTATTTTTGTATCGAAAATCGAACCTTTTTTCCTCCAGCTCGCCAATTTCGTAATTTTTTTCAAACAACAATAACTCCATTCTTCATCACTGTTATCAAATTGAAGAAAAAAAAAAAACTCACACATACCAAGATAACGTATCAATTCTCAATAAAATTCCCGATATTCTCATTCGAAAAAGAACGAAAAAAAAATATCGAAAACCGACTGGGCCTTTTTGGGCCCGCAAATTTACGCAGGCATGCTGACGAGCCGTCCAAAAGCAGCCAACATTGCACGTATACGACAGCTTTGAAAAATCTCTATAGATTTACGCCAAGCCGGGACTTGTAATCCTTCGAGTTTCTCACAGTCGATTATGGCATCGTATTTCGGTACATCAATCTTTGGCTTCCCATCCGTAGACTACATTGTGCGATAGAAATGGATTTAAGTACGTATAGTAAATGCGTTTGTGTGTGTGTGTGTCGGCGTACGTAAAGATGTAATGAGAATGAGAAAGAGAGAGAGAGAGAGAGAGAGAGAATTCGTGGCCGACGATCTGTAGATTCTGTCAATTCCGGTGGTGAACGGTGAGTGGTCAGTGTAAGGTCGTAAGGTTCTGTGAGACTAACGAGGCGCGAAGGTGAGCACGCGCACACATACGTACAACGTGCGATAATGTTACGCAGAGAGATCGAGAGGGCGGGAGGGGCGGGGGGGGGGGGAGAGAGACGATTACCGGTATACGCCGTTTCGATGTCGGCAGAAAGGTGAAACACACGAGACTCTATTCTCCACTGTAAATCAATGTTCGAGGCCGAAACGTGTACTCTTTATTACTTCGTGCGAAGGACAATATACACACGGGATGCCCGAACGTCTACTCTTTCATTTTACGTAAGCACGTGTGTTATACGTGTATTCGTGTATTCGTGTATTTGCAAAGCTTCAGAAGATCGCCTTTCATCGCGTAATCGACAACGCCGAGTGCGCATTTTTCAAAAGACGCCCCTACCCGCCAGCTTCGATTCTACGAAAAATCCACGACGTTGAAGTCTCGTTGGAATTCGAGAAAAGTGCATTTTTTGGTCAATTGCTCAACTTTTCTTTTCGCCGATTTAGACTGTGCAAATCTTACGCGTTTTTACACTTTCTTATTGGAGATCTACGACCTTAATTTGCAAAGAAAACGCTCAATAGAAACGGCATTGAAGTTTGCATCGTTGGAATGCAACGAAACTCTTTTTCCGTACTGCCCAACTTTTTTTATCACACTTGGTGTGATATTCAGTGACAAGTGTCACTGACTTTTTTTTTAAAGATCTTCATTAATAATCCATAATCGAAAATTGCAAATGACGAGTTTAGGTCGTAATAAAAATAACGAAATGAAGGAAAAAAAAAAGAATTCTCGGCGATGCAAACTTCAACATCATCAATAGAAAAAATATAACGAAAAGTCCAACATCCAGCATGATTATTCGTACAATATCGCGCTTGATACGAGGGAAAACGAGAAATTTTCATGTTTTCCCGAGCGTCCGGCGAAAGGATAGCAAAAGATTAAGAAATAATAAACATGTAGCCGAGCAGAATCGCGACGAATAAAATCGAAAGAGAAGAAGAAGAGGAAAGTGCTCCGGTGAAAGGAAAGAGGAGAAAGATTGCGTCGATGATACTTGCAGGGGGAGGGTATGCGGCGAGATTGCGGCCGTGCGCTCGGTACATCGTAATGTATACCGAAAGTCTGACGGGCCTGCGGGGAAGGGATGGGGGGGGGGGAGGCCAACGACCACTTCTACGCGAGAAAAGAAGCATGAGACGACGACGAAAAAAAAAAAAAGGAGAATTCAACCAAAAACGCGAACGACGACGAGACCAAGAGGGGAAAAAAAAAGAAACAAGATGAGGGAACGATGAGAGTGCACGGGGGGCTCTCGTTTTTTTCGGGAGGGTCAAGAACAACGAGGAAAAAGAAAAAGAGTGAGAGTGTGTATGTACATATATATATATATTAGACTGATTCAAAAAAAAATTTTTTTTCTGGATTCTCGTGCTATTGTTGGGCACTGATAAAACAAAATTTCTCTAAAAAGATGGGCGCGGTCACTCAATTTTTAGAGGTGGCTATCTCGACTTTTTTGTATTTGAATTTTTTTTAACGAACGTATTGCATTTAAACATAGTCATTGCTTCGGATTACGGATAAAAATCGGAAAAGTTTTGAGTTTGTTCTTTTACAAACATAACAGAGAAAAACTGACCATACGTCGAAGTGCACACGAAACGATGAAAGAAATTTTCGAACAATGGAAATGTGCTGAAATTCCAACCCGTCGATTGAATAACGCAATCTTGAAATCAATAAAACTCCATCTAGTCTGGAAACAACTTTTAAAAAATCGAGTTAAAAAGAATTTGCCGTCACAAATATCGAAGGAGCGTAAATTTAAGAGAGATTTGGACAAACTGTTCAACGTTGCACATTTTCTTTCTGCCCAAAATGTTAACGAACTTGAGAATGGCTGGGAAGAAATGTAAATGAGTTTGAAGATAATATAAGCGTAGCATTTTGAAAATGTAAATATACGATTTATGAATAAAAGCTTATAATTTAATTTTTCGTAAAAAGTGCAAAATGTTAATGCGTATAAATAAATCTACATGAATAACGAGAGTAGTATAGACGCCATTATTGATCTACCTGGATTTGAATTGTGAATATTGCACCCTTTTCAAATTGTTAGAGTTTATTTTTGTTACGAAAAAGCTGCTGGATGTGATTTTTATCCGTAATCCGAAGCCATGACTATGCTTAAATGCAATACGTTCGTTAAAAAAATTCAAATACAAAAAAGTCGAGATAGCCACCTCTAAAAATTGAGTGACCGCGCCCATCTTTTTAGAGAAATTTTGTTTTATCAGTGCCCAACAATAGCACGAGAATCCAGAAGGAAATTTTTTTTTTTAATCAGTCTAATATATATATATATATATATATATATATATATATATATATATATATATATATATATATATATATATACACATATGCATATACAAACACACTTTCAACCTATATGCGTGTGTGCGAAAACAGGGGGGGGAGAGAGAGGGGGGGGGAGGGAGGGAGGGAGAGAGAGAGAGAGAGAGAGAGAGAGAGAAGAAAGGGATTAAAGGGATTTTTGAAACAAGCGAATGAGGTGGAAAGCACAAGGGGGCTAAGAAAACGAGAGAGGTTGTTGGAGAAAAAAGTGAATGAAAAAAATTACAAGAGAAAAAATGAAAACAGTTGCGGAAGCGAGAGAAAGAATGGGCCGAGAATAAAAACTACAAGAGGATGAAAAATGGGACGAAACCAGAAAGGAAGAGGAAGAACGCCGATGTTGAAAGAATAAACTTGCCAAGTACAAAAAGTACCATTCCACACGCACACACACACACACACACACACAGATATTTATTTATATACAGGGTGTCCGGTTGTGAATGGGTAAGCCTGCTAATGTCGATAGGTCAGGTCATGTCCTACTATCCCGTGGAAAAATTTGCCGTCGCTAAAGATGCGGCCGACGCTTGGTACGATATTCAGCACCAACCACTAATACCCAGTGTTGGCCCTTTATACGGGCCAATGATTTGGCAATGATTCTGCCAGTGGTCATTTGAAGCATGGCAAACCAATGAACACCCAACCTTGGGCCAAATATCGATTACCAACTGTCAGCCAACTATCGGCTCCCAGTGTTGGCCCCGAACATGGGCCAATCGGTTGATCATGGGTGTGCCAGTCTCGAATTGAAGCTCGGCACACCATGGAAGAGCCAACGCTGGGCCAGTACTAATTAATGACCGTCGGCCAATTGTCGGGGCGAGCGCAGGCCCTGAGTCTGAGCCAATCGGTTGATCGTGGTTTTGCCAATGCTTATTTTTAGCATGGCAAACTGACGAATTGCCAATCCTGGCCCAACACTGGCTTTGAACGGTATAGTCCATGCATATACACGAAAATGCTTTTTTACGCATATTATTATTATGATTTTTTTTATTATCGCTGCACGCAATTTTCTACGTCCTGTGATTTTAAAAAACTCATAATTACTGTTATCGGAAATTCACTTTATTAAAAATAAAATTGATTTATACTAAAGTTTTGTGGTGTATCAGAAAAATGCCGAATTATTATGACAGTATTAAGAAACGTCGAGTGTTAAATCGACGAAAAAAAATTAGGAAACTCTGCACAGCAGGTTAGGATCAGAGGCAACGAAACAAAAAGACAAGTAGACAGTGAAACAAATGTGGAAACATTCCACGAATAAGTGATTGTGCATAACGATATTAGTGAATCTAATTGTTCTTTCGGTGAGCAATCATCGAGCACAGAAACTTGTGAATCTGATCGATTGTTTGTTAAGCATTGGGTCGTTTTGACAGCCATACACTGGGCCAACGGTATCCCGAATATTGCGCCTCCAATATGAAGCCGACCTTAGCCCTACTATGGGCCGGTGATCACGCCAATCGTCAGCCAATGATCGTGATCTCTTTAGCCCAATGTTGGGCCAATACTCGGCCAACTGTCAGGATTTCCGGTGAGCCTACTATCGGCCAACCGTACATCCCAGCGTTGGGCCGAAGAGATCACTCCTACCTTGGCGCAACACTAAACCGGTAGTGCTGCCGTTCATCGGCCAATGGTAGAATGTGATTGGCGTGACGCTGGCTCGAGGTTGGGTCGGTTGCGTTGTTTTTCAGGGGCCCAATGTTGGGCCAATACCCGGCCAACTGTTAGGATTTCCGGTGAGCCTACTATCGGCCAACCGTACATCCCAGCGTTGGGCCGAAGAGATCACTCCTACCTTGGCGCAACACTAAACCGGTAGTGCTGCCGTTCATCGGCCAATGGTAGAATGTGATTGGTGTAACGCTGGCTCGAGGTTGGGTCGGTTGCTTCGTTTTTCACGGGTAGGGCAAGTCCGGGGTAGTTGACGACAGTTTTTTCAAGGATCCGTCGAAATAAAAGTACAGAAGTTTCTTAACCTATCTTCATTTGTAATTAAACTTTGAACACTTCACTTTAAGATAATTTACGAAATTAAAACAAACTCATATCGGATCAACCTTAAAATTACTATTTTTTGAAAATCACGATTGGCCATCTCTCCCGGCGTATCCGGGTGTGATGGCCATAGGAGTTATGCCGAGAGCATAATGCCGGTTACCCAGCATTATGCTCTCGGTTTTCTCGTTGGTTTTATGTTTCGATTCTATATGCTTTTTTTTTCTTTTGGCCACATCTAGAACACACATAATCGATATCGGTATAATTTTTGTGTATCCAAATTTGGCATACTACCCGCTGAAGCCAGTCTTCGACGAGACGAGTTTCATAATAATTTTCTCCGCAACATTTTTCGTCATCGTTCTTATATCGTCTATGTAAGGTCTTCCTAGGTATTTCGTAGGTCCTTGCAGCCGCACGAACCGACGAATCATCATTTTTCACACCACCAATAGCTGCTTATAATGATTCCTGAGTCCAGTTCCCGCGTAGAGCAATTGCTTTTCTTTTGTACTTATTGGGCATCGAAAATAAATGTTGAAAAAAATCGATTACTTGAACATGTCACAACCAATACTATGGCCATCACACACCGACTGTGTACGTGGCCTAATACAAAAATAAAAACTATACACGCGAAATCTTGAGGTTATAACAAAGCACTGTTCGTGAACTATTCAAGAAATACAAATGTAACCATTACTTTTACAAAATAACTTCACCACAATGTAAAACATGAAACCTTAAGAAAAAAATTAGCTGCAAACAGAATAATTAGCAAGGATTTCACTTACTTAACGTTTGTTTTGCCAAACTTTTGCTCGTACACTTGCATCTGCGCTCGACGCAAAGCGAATTAAGGGGTAAGCCCACTGTAAATTTTTTGAAAAATCGATTTTTTTTTATTGGCTTAAAAAATAGTTTAAACCCTCTAGTTTAAAAATAGTTTAAATCCTTTTAACTTCTTTTTTTAATTTTTTCCAATAAAAAACTATTCGCAAAACTTTAAACGCGTTTTTCTCGAAACATGGTTTTTCAAAATGGCACGCAGCATAACTCGAACAATTTTCATTTTTTTTACTTGAAATTTTAACCAGATGTGAACATTTACATTATCTTGAGAATGTCGATCGGAATTTTCAAGAACTTTATTTATTGATTTTTTATTAACAAAAAACTTGCCGTTTTTTTCGTCAAAAATCAATTTTTTTTTCAAACGCACGCCAAATCCACAAAAATTGATAGATGCTTTTGGCTTTCCGCATGCATATCGATGTTACAAATCAATTCATATCATTTCTACAAATTATATGAATCGACAATAACTAAGCAACATTTTAAAGTAATTTGCACGATATGTGTAGTACATTTTTGTTACACCGCAGGCTATCAAAGTCAGATGTTCGATTTTTTTTATGACAATTCTGCATAAGATCTTTTTCATAAAGTTTCCTCAACTTTTAAGGTTAAAAAAAAGACTTTTCTAAATAAAACAAATGACCAAGAGTCAAACAAATACTAGATTATAGTATCTAATTTAATCATCTTTTTTTTTCGATGATTTTTGAAGAAACGCCAGTGGCTACCGTATACGTAGATTTTTTTACGACGCTCCAAGGATCATAAAATATCCTTGTACATTTTTGATATTTTTGAACAGAGAAAATTGAACATATTTTTAAATGTTTATACTTTTAGATAATTACAACCCCAATCCGAAAGGCCATAGCCGGGCAAGTAGGGGAAAATTGCCCCCGCATTTTTTCCAGCGAAATTTGGAGTATATTCTGAGGTATAAAAAAAAAAAAAAAATTTCTGAAAATTTCATGCCCGTCAACGCAATGGGTTTAGAAAAATGATTTTTTTTTAAATATAATTTTTTTTTTTTTTTTTTCGGAAACGGTACAGTAGATCGAGTTGATTTTTTTTTTGGTACTTGTTCCGATCAAACGTGTTACGAAATAAAATTATAGAACATCATCTTGCGAAAGATTAAGGTTTGAAAAAAAATATAATGTTCCTTGTTTTATTATTTTTTACTATAATCCACTTGGGGTACAATAGCGAAAATTGTGTCATGTAATCTTTGGGCACTTTATTAGATTATGTAATTTTTTCAAAATGATCGGTTTGGTACGCCGCAGTGAAAAAAAAAACACACTTTAAAGCACACAGTTACACAATAAGGTCTGTTTCTTTTTTTTTCACTGTTGCGTACCAAACCGGTCATTTTGAAAAAATTATATAATCTAATAAGGTGCCCAAACATTATGTGAAAAAAATTTCGTTATTGTACCCCAAGTGGATCATAGTAAAAAAAAATAAAACAAGGAACCTAATTTTTTTTAAACCTTAATCTTTCGCAAGATGTTCTATAATACGTATGATCGCAACAAGTACAAAAAAAATCGAAGCGATCCACTGAAGCGTTTCCGGAATTTTTATTTTTTTTTATTAAAAAAAAAAATCCTTTTTCCAAAACCATTGCGTTGGCGGGGATGAAATTTTCAGAAATTTTTTTTTTTTTTACCTCAGAATATACTCCTAATTTCGCTGGAGAAAATTCCGGGGGCAATTTTCCCCTACTTACCCGGCTATGGTCTTTCAAATAGTTTTCCTTGAAAAAAAATTCACAAAAATGACCTGATTTCCGGCTCCTGGCTATATATCTCCCCTTCAGAGGGCTGAGGACGCAACGGAACGTCAGGTTAGATTAGCAAAGTGCAGGGCGGTAGGGATAGAAAACGGTTGAATTGGGAAGGGTTATACGTTAAAACTCGCAAGGGTATATGTCGGCACTCAGGAAATAATAAACGAACAACGTGTGCGAGCGTGTGTGTGCGGATATGAAATGCAACATTATATGTATAAGAATTATATATAAAATATATATTCATACATAATATTATTTATATTTATTTATTTGCATATAATTATATATATAAGTTATTACATAATAACGATAAAAATCAACTACATACGCAGCTTGACGTGAAACGTGAACAGTTACACGTAATTTCGAAGCGCCATGGAACTACGTTTACGATTACAATTAGGCTCTCAAAGTTTGCATCGTTGGAAAGCAATGCAATTCGTTCGTTATTTTTTCATTTCTCTTTTTCAATTACTATCTGAACTCTTCTTTCGCAGTTTGAGCTTGTTGATTCGTAATGAGAATCTTCAAAATACATGTAGTGAAATTTGCCAAAATGTGCCAACGAAAAAAAAAATGGGTAAAATAGAGAAAAAAAATTCGTTGCATTCCAATGATGCAAACTTCAATACCATCTAGAATTGCACTTCCGCCACCCCTCTCTCGCCGTCGCTCCTTCTGTCTCCGTCTCTCTCTCTCTTTCTCTTTTTTCTTCCTTCGCTCACCCCTTTCGCATTCTTTCTCTTCGTTTTCCCTTTCTCTTCCCCCCCCCCACTCTCTCTCTTTCTCTCTCTCTAGCGTCATCGTCCCTCAACTGTTCTCTCGGCGCATATACTCTCCGAGAGATGTAAAACTTGCGAACACGTGACCGGATTGCAAGGCGAGGAATAATGAAACACAGAGAGCGAGAGAGAGAGAGAGAGAGAGAGAGAGAAAGGATTTACCGATGGTCCGTGTTCGGTTGGTGCCCGAGAGCGTGGACCAGACTGCGGCGGTAGTTCCGAAGAGAGAAGGGCCGGGCACAAACAGGCTGAAGCTGCTGCACGGCGGCCAAGAATAAAGAAATATTATGGCTCGAAAAACGCGTCTGCCTGCCCACTATAGCGAGCAGGCGATAAACGAGCTATCGAAGCTCGCGCAAAACGGGAGAGAAACGGACAGACAGAAAGAGGAATAGAGAGAGAGAGAGAGAGAGAGAGAGAGAGAGAGAGAGAGAGAGAGAGAGAGAGAGAGAGAGAGAGAGAGAGATTTTGTATCGTACTACACGCATGCTAAAAGGCCACCGTACAGTCACGACAGCACCAACAGACGAAAGAGACGAATGAACATTTCCTTTTTTTCCCGCGCAATGAGGTTTTTCCATTCCGACTAGAGCGCGTTCGCTAAAAATTCACGACCAAAGCGAGTAGGATATCGAATGCTAAATATTGAACTTTATTTTTGATTTACAGTAGAACCTCGATCATCCGAACCCTCAATTATCCGAACGATGACTTGGTTTATCCGAACTCTCAATTATACGAACGTTGGTGCGAAAGATACATTGTTGCTCGCTGCCACCGCCCTGAGCAACAATGAGCAACCCAACGCAACGTCTCCTTCTCAAACGGCTGCGAGACTTAGCCCCTCAAAAACGCGTTACAGCCGTTCGTCAATTAAAAATGGACGATTTTATTTTTAAAAATATAAAAAAAGCATTAAACTTTTTCAGGTGTTTCAAATACATACATCCATGCATACATATGTGTGTGTGTGTGTGTATTAATTATTTTATTAATTGTAATTTGTTAATTAAATAAACAATTATATATATATATATATATATCAACGTTAATATGTATGTCAAATTTTAATATACATGTATGTACTGTTTTTATATAAAAAGGTGTTGTTTATGATCTCGTCCCAAAAAACCCACGTTTCGATTATCCGAACTTTTGCTTATTTCTTTTTATTATCATAAAAATCATTACCATCCAGATTTACATCTTGAATCTCTAAATGATAGCGCTGAAAAATAATCAAGCCAGTTTTTGCATAGAACAAATGTGGCAAGATAAATTGAAACGAAATAACGTAAATTTTCATTACACTCCAACGCTGCAAGCTTCGATTCCACAACGTAATCGATTTATCTGTCGATGAAAAATCACAATTTTTTCATACTGCTAAAGTTTGCATCGTTTGAACGCAACGAATGTTTTTTTTTATATTTTATTTTTCATGTATTCATTATTATTGAATTTTTTTCTCATAGATTTACATTGCAGATCGGTAAATAAATAGCTTGAAAAATGGTTGAAGGTTTTTTGGAGGCATAATGTGCCAAAAGAGATAAAAGGAATTCAGCAATATTAATTTTCGTTGCATGCCAACGATGCAAACTTCAGCCTCGTAATTTTTTCTCATGTTTTTCATTGTACATTCGATTGTACGTGCAACAACACATCGTTGTATTGTTGTCTACACAAATTTGACGAATAAATCGCTGTACAATATTTCGTTCAAATTCCAACGATGCTCGTGTAAAATGTCGATTCACGGATAAGACAAGAAACTTCGTGCGACGTCAATAAAGAGACCGCACAGTCTGTGCGAAGCAGCGAGAGAAACGTCGGCCTGTCCGCAGAAAATAAATAAAGTCTCCCGCGAAGTATTCTCGAAGTACGAATGCATGCGAACTTCAGGACGGACAAGGAGGCACACACACACACCACGCGCGCGCATTTGTGTGTGTGTGTGTGTGTGTGTGTGTGTGTGTGTGTGTGTGTGTGTGTGTGTGTGTGTGTGTGTGTGTGTGTGTGTGTGTGTGTGTGTGTGTGTGTGTGTGTGTGTGTGGTTAAAACGAAACAAGGCACAGCGGCTTCTCGTTTTGATCTTATTCGACGCGTAAAGAGGAGAGTCGGGTTGGTACTTTTGTCTGGTCGCCTTGTTGGTCCTCGGGGGAGGCAAGGCACCCATTGCCAAACGAGAGTGCACGACGTGCATTCGGGGCTCGATTGATTTATTCAGGGTTATTGTCCCCTGATCTCAGGGTTTTTGCCCCGTTTGCAAAGGGTCGACCAACACGAGAGACAGAGAGAGTAAGAGAGAGAGAGAGAGAGAGAGAGATCCAAAAAGAGAAGTACAAACGGAGAGAGAGAAAGAGACAGGAAGAGATGGAGAAGCAGCATCAGGGCAGAGAGCAAAACAAACAGGTACACACCAGAGTATCTACTTATTTTCCTCTCGGGCTAAAGCAGACGACGACCGCGACAAGTTGCAGCCCCGAGGTAACTTTTTTCCTGCCGAGTTCGGGGAGGGGGGGGGGGGGAGAACTTCGCCGCAAACTTTTCGATACGGGTCCTGCGGATAGTCCAGTAAAAGAGACGAAAATCCAGCACTTTTTGGCCTAGTATATGAATTTTTGACTGAATGTAGATGGTTGCATACTGAAAGTAATTCCAATAAAGTGTTGACGCTAAACTCGCCCCAACCCTAAGAAATAGAAGTTGAAAACTTAAAAATCGCCGTATCTCGATAATTAATAGTCCGATGAAAAAAAGGTTCAAACAACAGTTGTTTGGTATAATAAAATACGTATTAAGTGGTCTGAGGTCCAATGCCATATCGTTGAAAATTGCAGCACAAAAACACGAGACCACCACTTTCGAATCGTTTTTGTGCCGCTATTTTCAAAGATAGGGGGTTGGATGTCACATAACTGTATACGAATTTTATTATTCCAAACAACTTTTGTTTGAAACAATTTTTCATCGGGCTATTAATTATCGAGATACGGCGATTTTTATGTTTTCAACCCCTATTTCTTAGGGTTGGGGCGAGTTGAGGGGCATCATTTTAACGGGGTTACTTGCAGTATGCAACCATCTACGTTCAGTTAAAAATTCATATTCTACGCTATTTTCATTAAATTCATATTTTTCTCCCAATTAAATTCAATCAAATCCATATTTTTCCCCCAATCAAAGTCACAGCAATTTTTTTTCAAGATTCTCGCTAGACACCCACAACCTAAATTTATCGAAAAATATTTACGATAAAGCGATAAACACGGAGAAACGCAAAATAAAAAATAAAATTAAAAGAATTTCCGTTGCATTCCAACGTTGGAAAGTTCAACAACATTGAAAATTTTACGAAAAATTCAGCCGGAAGGAAAAAAATTGGAGTGCTCGCCAATATACGGTATTGCATCGTTGGAGTGCACTGGAAATTAACGATTTGTTATTCAATTACCCACGTCACCCTACACCCCCATCACCCTACAGCGTCGAAAGGTTCACACCCAATTCTCGAGAGAGTTCAGTGGGTCAACGACCAGAGTTGAACCCACGAGTTCAGTCCTTTGACCTACATTCGTTTTTGCGTTTCATCGGCTGCACGAATGCAGCGGGAAGAGGTGTATATGGAGGGAGGGTGAACAGGGCAGATGCCTATAACTTGCCATACAAAGTATATCACACGCGATGTCATCCCTTAGTGCCTCCCACCTCGTGATTCCCGTTCTCATCAGCACGTACGAGGGATATATTCACACGTATGCCGTCTATCAGCACGCACACCCACACGCATGCATGTTTGTTGTAGGTTGGATGCGACCGAGCGAAAAAAGAAAGGATGTCTAGGGTGTCCCTGAACGGGGAATCAAAGAGGGATGCAAACGGGGAGGATCCCTCGGTACATGAAGCAAACACGCGACCCCTGCGCTTCAGTATATCGCGGGAGGGAGAGAGGGGGCGGAAGAACCCACAAGAAACATCACTCAAGTGTCCGCCTTTGATTCAGTTGAAACTCATTGATGTGATAAAGCGATGAAAACTATTAGAGACGTATTGTTTTTATCGGCGCAAAAACGTTTCTGAGGGAGGAAAACCACCCCTCAAAGAAAGGCGTTCCACCCCTTAATGAAATTTTTTTTTCAATACCTCTATAGTGGATTTTTCATTGCTTTACAGTAGAAGAATTTTGGTTTTTATTTCATTTGGATCGGTGAAACTGCAATATCATCACTCGACACGGTTTTCTTTGAAGGGTGGTTTCCGCCCTTAAAACCGTTTTCCGAAAACCAAAAAAAATACTCGTCTAATATTTTTCATTGCTTCGTCACGTATACGAGCTTCGACAAAATCGAAGGCGGACACTTATGTGATGTTCCTTGTCAGTGACAGGAAGCCGCATTCAGGAGGTAAAAAAGAAAAAAATCCTATCGATTTGGGCGATTGCTTCACTGAACATCAAGATGTACAGATAGACAAAATCACACAGAGGTTTGAAAATCCATTTCCGGAAAAATAAGTTACCGTGCATCAGGATCGCTATTCAGCGATGTTATTCTACTGCTGATATTTTTTAAATTAAATCATCGTCCAAACGCTCCATACCTACTGCTGATAACCCGTCCAAGCAGTCACCGTTTCCATGAGGTTGAAGTTTGCCTCGTTGGAATGCAATGAAAATTGATCTTTCTCCATTCCTTGCATTTCTTTCGGCAGATTTTGCCTATAAACATCTCTTAAGCGTTTTTTAAGATATTTGGCACTCTACAATCTAAATCCATTATAAAAAAATCAGATTTTCTATTGGGTTGGTACAAAAATCTTGCAACACTTTTTTTTCAATTAAAATATTTTTCCTAATAATGAAGTTCGAGAACATTCGAGAATAGGAAATACAAGAATGGTCTAGAACCTTCCATGCCGCAGGATATATAAGCGAGTCAGATGTTCCGCGGAGTCAGTATGAGCAAAGATGGATCAACGTGCACTTCGAGCAATCGCATATCACGAATTCTTGCAAGGGCATTCTGTAAGAGCTGCAGCCCGTAATATGTGCAGTGCGTTCAAGGCTAATGTAGTTAATTGTTCAACGGTCTCCCGTTCGTATCAGCGTTTTCATTCTGGCGATACATCCTTTGAAGACAAACCTAGGTCCGGCAGGGAATCGATTGTGAACGATGAAGAACTGCGAGCACTTATAAAGGCAAAGCCTAATATGTCGTCACGAGAATTAGCCAACAAAGTCAACTGCAGTCAGCCCACGATCCTTCGACATTTACAAGAGATGGGATATAGGAAAGTTGTTTCGTCTTGGATACCGCACAATCTCAGCGAATCAAACATAGCAACACGCATGTCCATCTGTCTTTCACTCCTGCATCGTCTGCAAAGAAAGGATTTTCTTCAAGAAATAGTCACTGGGGATGAAAGCTGGGTGTTGTATGTTAATCACACGCGCAAGCGTCAGTGGCTATCGAAAGGGGAAAAACCAGAACCGACCCCTAAACAGCCCCGTGAAATGAAGAAAGTTTTACTCTGTTGTTGGTGGGATTCTGAGGGCATGCTCTATTACGAATTTTTGCCAACCAACACCACAATACAGGCAGAGATTTATTCTGCACAACTGCAAAAGGTGGCTAAAATTATGAAACAAGAAAAGGCGTAAACGTCTTCACGTTAGGCTTCTCCATGACAATGCTCGACCCCACGTCGCTAAGATGACACAAGAAACTATTTCGCAGCTAGGATGGGAAGTTCTACCACACCCACCGTATTCACCAGACTTAGCACCTACCGACAATCACCTGTTTCGAGCTTTGAAGAACTATTTACGGGATAAAAAATTTGATGATCTGTCAGATCTCAAAAATACATTGGACGACTTTCTTAATTCACGATCAAAAGAATTCTGGTCTGCGGGCGTGCAAAGTCTACCAGAGCGTTGGGCAAGAGTTGTAGATGCGGAGGGAGCCTACATTACTGAATAATCGGTTATTGTTGAAATAAAATATTTTTCTTTTTTACTCGTGTTGTGTGTTGCAAGATTTTTGTACCAACCCAATAAAATGGAAAGAAAAAACTTTCGTTACGTTCCAACGATGCAAACTTTACTACCGCCCGTTTCCTTGGCTTTCAAGAGCTCATAACGGCACCACCATCTCCACATCCCAGCAGATAGCCATGATGTTGACGTTTGCATACTTGGAACGCAACGAAATTCAATTGTTTTTAATTGTTCGAATGTTTTGGCTATGAAAATCCCTCAAACGTTATTACGTATTCTTAATGTAGATTTACGAGCTTACATTTTTTTTCATGGTGGCTTCGGAAAAGCATTAAAAAAAGAAATGAAAAATGAAGAAAAAAAATCGTTGCATTCCAACGACGCAAACTTCGACCTCATAGATATCCAGCATGGGTTTGCGACCATGGACATTCCGTTTCCCCTTTCATATTGACCTCCGGTCAGGATCCACCCATATTGTCCTTCATTTCCATATCATCATCATTGGAATGCAGCAAATTTTTGTTCCTTTCAATTGCTCCTTTCAATTGCAAATTTTTCGTCTGCCAGGTCTAAATACTACAGCAACCCTTCTTCCATCCTCATTGGAGGCCCACAACTTGAATCTATTGAAAAATATTTTGGATTACGGTAAAAATGAAGAAAAAGGGAAATAACAAAAAAATTCGTTGCCTTCCAACTATGGAAACGTCAACAGCCATGACGTGTCAACATTGGGAGCCGTTCAGCCGAATCTTCAAGCGTTTCAGAAGGATCTTTCATCCAGCAAAGTTGGCAATTTGTGGGCTACAGTCGGACAGATGGTATTGCAGTTTGTATTGCAACGACATTTTTTTTTCTCTTGCTCCACAATTCTTTGTCAGCCCATTTAAACTACAAATGTAACGGCAATATTGTTCAAAACTCTCATTAGGGATCGATGATTGAAAACTGCCAAAGTAGAGTTTGGATAGTAAACAAAATGGAGAAATTATCAAATGCAAACTTCAACACTACGCCGGAAGAACGGCTTTCGATGCAACCACCTAAATTACACCACCCCCCCTCCCCCTCCTCAGCCATGTGTTAAATACCCACAGAGCGAAGAATGCCCAAGTACGATACGTATTTTCCCACATTTTGCTTTGCCCCACGTGCCTATGGGAATATACAAACATTTTTATTCTCTTCGAAACACCTTGACGTACAAGGCGCGTAAGTATACGGTACCCGTAACGTATGCCCGCGTTTTTTGTAATATTTATCGCGGCTACGTTGGTACATAAGGATCGTGCGCGCAAGTACGCGTCTACACAACCCTAAGGCCGTCCTCCGCGCTCCTCAATCTTTTGCTAGGTCATCCGGGCTGATTAAGTTGCATTGCGGGCCGCATTGCGTGTGCCAGCCATATTTACGTTACACACATACACACGCACTCATACCGCATGGATTGATGCTAATGATGATATGCACCGTGAACGCGCTCGTATACCAACGTACTCTCCTATACTCATCATGGACATGCGTATCTATACATTAAGCTCCTTCAACCTGATCCACGTATACGGGCATATTTATGCACATGTGCGTGTACATATGTGTGCTCGTATATAAAAAATGCCTGGGTGCGTGTGCGCGTATACGGTGAGTGCCTGTATACAGGTACATATTTATTAGCCTCCCTTGGAGCACGCTACGAGAGTATATGGGGAAGATGGAGCGTAAAGCACCGTTAATGTCAAACTATATCATAATCTAGTCTATATATATATATATATATATGCTCGTAAATGACAGTTTTCCCCAAGCATAGTCAGAATTAATGCTTTAATATACTCCATCGCGGTGCATTAACCCTCGGACTTAATTACACCCCGGTGTTTTATCCAAAAAAGTACGTAAATGATGGTATTGAAGTTTTGCAAAGTTCGAAAGCAACGTAAGTTTAGTAGACCGAACTTTTTTTGGCAAATTTAGGCTTAGTACGGTCGTGCTGTATATTGGAATCGGAAAAAATTAGAAGAAAGCAGTTTTTTGACAGGTGATTTTGTAGGTGCCACGGGTGTTGAAAGCAAGTTTGCCTAAAAATCGGAGGGTAGGGTTTTTTTAGGGGATAGGGGTGGATTAATGCCGAACTACAACACCCACGAGGTCGGCGCCGGGAGACAAAATGTTCAGAAAAATCCGGGTTTTATTTTTGTCCATAGCGCCGAGGTCGTGGAAGTTCATTTTGGGGCTGAAAAAGTGGGGTGAAATTTTGAAAAATCACTTTTCATTCGATAACTCGTTAGGACAAATTCATACATTTTTTGTTCAAATGGAAACATTGTAGCCCTTGAAAAGACGCGTCGATCGAGTATTCGATCAACCCTCTCCAATAATATTTTCACCCCCAAAAGAATTGTTGAAGAATTAACAAAAAAAAATGTTTATTGAATAACTCAAGAACAATCGATTTTTCGGGGATGGATCAAATGTACGAAATGTAGAGAATAATTTTCTCTATATTTTCGTTCCTATGGACAACTTTTGAATTTTGCTTTTTCAAACCCCTCTCAGGGGTTGAAAATTCAAAATTAAATTCTGGGAAAACTATTGACCGAAACTAAAGAGATACGAGTTTGGCGCTGCGGACAAAAATGTAGCTAAAGGTTCAAGCTACAAATTCTTCCACGGCGGCGAATTTGTGCCGTCAATAGTTTTCCCACAATTTCATTTTGAATGTTCAACCCCCGAGAGGGGTTGGAAAATCAAAATTCAAGGGTGGTCTATAGCAACGAAAATATGGAAAAAATTGTTCTCTACATTTCGTACATTTGAACCATACTCGAAAAACCGATTGTTTTTGAGTTATTCAATAAACTATTTTTTTTTTGAACCATTTTTTGGTGGTGAAGATATTATCGGAGAGTGATGATCGAATACTCGATCGACGCGTCTTTTCAAGGGCTACAACGTTCCCATTTGAACAAAAAACGTACGATTTTTTTCTAAAGAGTTATCGAATCAAAACCGATTTTTCAAAATTTCACCCCACGTTTTCACCCTCAAAATGAACTCCCACGACTTCGGCGCTGTGGACAAAACTAAAACCCGGATTTTTCTGAACATTTTGTCTCACGGCGCCGGCCTCGTAGGGGCTGTAGTTTGGCATTAATCCACCCCCATCTCCTTTCATCCCCTAAAAAAAGAACCCTACACCCCGATTTTTAGGCAAACTTGGATTTAGCACCCGCGGCACCTACAAAATCACCTGTCAAAAAACTAGCCTTCTTCCAATTTTCTCCGATTCCGGGTTTTTTTTAGCGACAGCACGACTGTACTACTACAATAATCGGTCAGCTGTTTTTTCGGATCCGCATGAAAAAAATTACTTTAGTTATTTAGTTAGGCAATTAATTATTTAATAAAATTATTTTTTTATGATTCCCATGAAAAATCTGCTCTATGTCAGCAGGATAAGAATTCGGATAATGGAAAAACTGAAGAAAGATTTGAAAAAATCTACAGATATTACACAAATTGCAAATATCTCATGGCATTAAAAATGTAACCAGGTTTTCGGGTAATAAAAAACAGGTACATGTAAATAATATGGGTTGGTTTTTATTATTTTTACAAAAATATTGATACATTGAGGTATATAATTGGGTTTGTTTGGGTTCGTTTGACTTTGTATAATTGTCACGTAATTTTTGTAATATAAGTCGTAATATAATTTTCAGATTAATAAAAAGATAACATTTGGATGGGGAGGGAGCATTTTTCAACCAATCACGGGCATTCAGCGTGTAGCAACTTCCCCCACTCTGCTACAACACACTGGCAGTGGAGTGGGGGTAGGGTTAGTTTCGTGTGACATCCAGCCAACTCAGACGCCAATACCCAGCCTACATCAACAAACATATACAGTTTTAAAAGCATTTTCAATGCTAAAATTTTCGTTGCATTTCAACGATGCAAACTCCAACACGCTGATAAACGAGGGGCGACCGACACTGGTGGATGGGCGGGCAGGATTCAGCTCTGGCGGTACATCGAGTTGAGGCCGGAGCCTGAATTAGAAGGTTGGAAAAATCGTTTTTTTTTTTTTATTGCTCACATCACTAGATAAACTATCTAAGAATATATTTACAAAGTTAGAGAGGCCAATTGTAATATTTTCGAAGATACAACGCTTCTCGGCTTTTGGCCTTGCCAAATTGGCGGGCGTGATAGCAAAAAAACTAAACGACCTATTGAATCAATTTAAAGATTATCTTCTTCAGTATTAAAATCTCTTCTAAGTGAATTAAAAAGGGTAATTGAAAAATTATTTTTAAATCATTTTCATAGCACGTTAAAGTGTTTTTCTTAAAGACATATTTTTTTCAAACCTGAGAAAAGGTATAGTTTCACGATTTTTCAGCTTTTTCTCAATTCACCGAGAAGAACAATATATGAAAATTGCAAAGTTTAATTGGTTTTTTGTTTCAGTCAAGAATTACGAGCTGCATCTTTCCCGGCGATTGGGCACTGCAGTGACAGAAAGAAATAAAAGAATACGGGGTCCGTCTATACCGGTACGGGTTTACCACAGTTTCCCCGTACCCTCGGGAAATGCTGTATAGGGTAGCTTAAGGTGTGTCGGATGTGTATGGCTGTAGCCTGTGAGCTATTTCTCGACGAAACGCGACTAGCTCCGAGGCTGGGAAGCGAACTCGTGACCGGCTGTATTGGTATAGGTTTTCCGCAGTTTCCCTATACCCATGACAAAAAAAATTTTTTTTAAAATTTAAAAAAAATTAAAAAAAAAAAGTCATGGTGAATGCGATACAGAGGGGGAAGTCGGCTGCGGCCGCAAGGTGGGGATCGATTAGGGATGTGGATTGGAGAAAATGGAGGGAAATGTAAAAAGGGGGAAAATCCCTGTACATGGAAGCTAAAATTGGCACAGCGTAGCTTAAGGGGTTAGGTCACTCTAGAATTTTCTATAAATCTTTTTTTTTTTCAATGATCCCCTAGGACCTCAAAAATGATGTCCCAAAAGATTATGGCCGGGTAAAATCTCTAAGTATTCGGTTTTCGCAAAAATTGCGGCCGAAACAGCGCGACGGTATGACGTTTTGCGACGCACTTGACACTTATTGCTATCTCGATTCTTCGCGAAGCTATGCGTATCGGAACAACGTATCCCCGACACTACGAGCCCCGGCCTCCTCTATACGTTGGAACTATCCATTGAGATAAACGAGGGGCATTTTGTCGAGTGTTGAAGTTTGCAACGTTGGAATGCAAGGAAAATTCCTTTCCATTTCGTACTTTCATTATTATCCAAAATCATATTATGCAGACTTAGGTTGTAAATCGCTAAATGAGAATCCTGAAAAAAGTTTGCGTGATTTCTGTAACTCAAATCTGCCAAAGGGAAATTGAAAAATTAAAAAAAAATCATTTTCAATGCATTCCAACGATGCAAACTTCAACATCGTTCTTTTTTTTTTTATTTCGTTACTACGTAAACTCTGCTTTTGCAAGTTTAGGTTACAGATCCGCGAGGAATAAAAAAAATATTTCAATGATTTACGTAGTTATAATGTTCAAAAAAAAATTGTTCAACACGATAAAACGTATTTTCGTTACACTTCAACCATGCCAACTTCAACACTATATTTTTCGGTCCTTGACTCGAGTTCTTTCATAGTATTGAAGTTTTCATCGTTGGAACGCAACGCAAATTTATATTCATAATGTCATTTCCTTATTTTTATTACGATATCACATTTTGTGTGCCACTTTTTATTTCTGCTCTCCCAATAAACATTTTTAAATGTTCGACGGATTTCGGTAAGTGAAGTACGTTAAATGAAATTTGAGAAAGTAAAAAAGCAATTAATTTTTATTGCACTCCAACGATGAAAACTTCAAGCCCATGTTCTTTCGTAAGGTGGAATTTTATCGAGTGAAAGCGCAGTCCCGTCCACAAATACAAAGAGACACAAACATTTCTATATTTTCATCGTCCCAATTTTTTTTTTTTTTTTTTTTTTCAAACACTAAAAGGAATTTTTTTCCAAAATCAAAGAGAACCGTCCACGCCTGCATTAATGATGTTGATGTTTTGCATCGTTGAAATGCAACCAAATTAAATTCTTTTTAACGCTAAGAAAAACTCAAACGTTTTCGCGTATTCTTATTAGGCATTCGGGACCTCAATTATATGATGACGATTATAAAAGTAAAGAAAGGAAAAAATGGACAAATAAAATCGCTGAATTCCAACGATGCAAACTTTCCACGTCGTGCGTGTCTTGAGGGCAAATAACGAAGGGCTAAAACGCCATCAGACATCGATAAAAAATATTGTTTCGGTGGGCATGTTACGCGCGTTTGATATACGGGGTTGATTCCCGGGGAACGGTGCATGGAACGGCGACGGGCGTCGCTAAAGTCTCCCTATTGATTTT
>OZ023313.1:4016304-4136771 GCA_964007375.1 Ophion obscuratus
ATCGGTCCACGCGCTCGGCTTATTATTTTTGGTAGCCGGTAAACATGGAGAATGAAAATAAGTACTGTAGAAGTTTATCAAGAGAGTAGCAGGATTGTATCTGAAGTCGAGTTTAGAGACGAAGGTAGATTCTGTCGGACAAGAATTAGAGATTGAAAAGATGATATTGCGAATGCAAATGAAAAACGTCGCGTTGACGTTAACCTCAATATCCAATGTCCAATCTGTCCGAAGTCAAAACATATTTCATCGATTGTTATGTTATTTTTCCCTTTCCTAATTTTCACAATATTGGCAGATATAAAAACGAACGTTCATTTTATATGACGGTTTTTCCATGCTGAATTTACATATAAATGCGCTGTATACATGTCGCCAGAAAGATTGAGATGCCTTAGCTATACATAAAAGAACTTTGAGTAAATATCGACGAAAGGCCTTTTATAATCGATTAAAAAACGTACGGCTTCACACAACCATATTTTTAATTCGCGTTGAAAATATCCGATAGAATCAAATTTGCGCGGGTATTCGGCGTTGCCACACTTCGAGCAAGATGGCTGCGGTTACGTCACGAGACGTCTCTCTCGCCAAATACTTCGGTTTTTCGCGACTTTATTTCTAAATTTATTGCTTATTTCTGCGGTGAGCTTTCCAATTCAAGTTGCCTTATTAATCACAAGGAACCAACGAACGCAACCGTCAGTTTTTTTTTCGCGTGTCTTGGCTCCAAGTAGCACAAAAAAATCGATATATGAGAGGACAGGCACATTTTGTCGTCTACGTGTGACTAATTGACCAACTTTAACAATTAATAACTCAGAAACTGTACGGTAAATCTCGTGGAAACTCCGCATACGCATGGACGAAGCTCTCGACAATGTTATTAAAAAAAATCGGGCTCTTATCTTGGACTCGCTCCAATCACCGTACCTCCTTAACAAAAACTTTTTTTTTGTATATTTAAATTCTCGATTTCTAAAGAAGCGACTTGAAAAATGATTAAGAATTGTTCCGAACGAAGATTCGTTAAAAGAAATTCGAGCAATGGAAAAAGAATCATTTTCGTTGTATTCCAACGATACTAACTTCAAACTCATTTTTTTTGATTAATTTTTATCATTATGATGAGTATCTTATTTTTGCAAATTGAGGTCCCGAATGTCTAATAGTACGTACGAACGTTCGAGTGATTTACACAGCCTAAAACGGCAAGAAAAAATTCAATAGTTAAGGGGCCTTATGACTTTAGACCCTAAAAAAAGGCTATTTTCGTAAATTTTTTGATAGGTTTATATTACAGATATAGATATAAAAGTTGTTACACTTAATAAATACACTTTCGGAATGCATTAAAACATTTCTTTATTTAAGTCGCTATTTATAGCCGAAAATGATAGTTAAAAAAATCCTAAAAAATTGTAGGTCTGCGCTTTTGATGAAATCTCGGAGATAGATCATCCGAAAAAAAATCAAACGTTTTTAGATTCAGTATGTGAATCGCATATCAAACGATTTTCAATGTATGCAAAAATAACAAAATGGCGGACATTTTTCGAACAAACAAAATGTGCTTTTTGCATCGTTTTTGGCAAAAAAAAAATAGCAAATATCAAAATTAAAAAAAATCCTTGATATGCGCTATTGCTATCGCTAGTTGTAAATAATATGTGGTTAAAATTTCATAAGGATCGTTTCGGTAGTTTCGAAGATTTAATTAACATGCCGTCGAAAAACGTTGTTTCGAAAAAAAAAAATGCGTTTAAAGTTTGTTTGGGTTACCGGGGTGTATAATTTTGACCCGAACTGAAATTGCATGACATTTAAGGATTTTTAAGGCAAGGAAAAAATGTGAGACAAACATAATTTGAAGACTGCTGTAAAGAAATATATTTTGGGAACGCCTAGAAAAATATTACATACATTTAGGAACTTTGAGTACTATCATCTAGTCGCTTTACATGAATAGCAAAGAAAAACTAATATATGTTGAGATAACGCATCATTTTCTTTCACTTTCTTCTATATTATTTTCTATCGATTCGATATTCGCTTCTCCATCGACAAGTACCACAAAGTTAGTTCGTATTGAATATAGACTCAAAGATAATTTAGTAGGGTATAGTAATTCCGGTAGACTGGTAATATTTCATGACATTTCATGACTTTTTCAGGATGAGTGTAATTTCATGACATTTAAGGGGTTACCCCCACTTGCGAGTTTGAAAAAGTCGATTTTTTTTATTGCATTTTTTTGAAGTATAAGTATCTGAGAATATGTTCTGAAAATTTCAAGTCGATCCGAACAAAATTGACTGAGATACGAGCGTTGAAAGAGAAGAATCCGTTGTGTAAACGACCGGCTAATTGAAACTTTAAACGCGTTTTTCTCAAAATGGCATTTCTGAAGTCGGTGACCAAGATTACTCGAAAACTAATGAACCGATCTTCTTGAAATTTTGCAGGCTTATTTAATACATAAAAATGTAGTCTTTAATCGTTCGATTTTTTTTTCTCGAAAAAAATGGCCGTTTTATAGCAAAAAAACGGTCGTTCTTTTTTCGTTAAAATCGAACCATTAACCTTGACTGTCCGCCATTTTGTGAAAAATGAATATTTTTTAAAATCCTTCGATTAAAGACTAGTTTATACTTATATTTGACTAAATCCATCCGCATTTTTTTTTTCAGATGATCCACTTCGCCGCAATGTTGGTCACCGCAAACCGTGTATGTAAAAACATTATTTCATTGACGGCCATTTGCCACTAAACAATGTAATATTATTCAATAAAAAAATTACTGAAAGTTCTTCAAGATGTGTTCTTCAAGATGGTATATTGATCGATTAAAAAGTTTTGTAGTTTTCTTTAAAAAAAATTCATGAAAAAGGCCCTTTTTGCGCTACAAGTGGGGCCTTAAGATTTTTCATGACTTTTCAAGTCGGTAGACACCCTGTTTACATAAAATCATTCAAAAAAATTTCTTATGTATTTCGAAAGTGTACGTATTAAGCGTAACAACTTTTATATCAATATCTATAATATAAACCAATCAAAAAAATTCACGAAAGTAGCCTTTTTCAGCGTCTAAAGTGAGAAGACCCCTTAAGAAGAATTATGCTTCGTTGCATTTCAAACTTCTACAGCATTTTTTTCTTCCGCGTCGCCCAATTTTCTCGTCGGCACATTTAGGCTACAAATATCACTGACGAGAAATATTTTCCGACGATTCTCATTAGGGATCCATAAACTAAAAGTCATTTTACGTGCGAGTGTACAGATAGTAATAAAAATAAAGAAACGAAAACAAAAATGTTTTTCTTTGCGTTCCAACAATGCAAACTTCGACACCATTGAAAACCGACAACAAAATTCTATCGAAAATGAGATCTTCGATAGGATAAAAAATGGAGAAGAAAGAAAGGTAAGAAAGTATTTCCGTTGCATTCCAACGATGCAAACGTCCACAGTATATATTTACGTATAAGCACGTACACTCGCGCCGTGTTAAAACATGCAGCGCGGAAGACCGATGAAAGGAAATAAGCAAGAGACAGACAGCAACACGCGTCGCGTTGCTCATACGTGAAATAATCTCGTGGATTGGCTTCCTTTTTTTTTCGCACAGCTCTAACGTTTTCGCGTCTGTACACGGGCACACGATGCCGCCTAAAGTTGCCGCGCGGCTTAAGGGAAACCTTAGAGTCTCCGTAGAGAGAGAGAGGAAGCCTTATATGAGAAGCGAAAACCCTTGTTGTTGCAACAAGAAAAAAAAAAAAGAAGAACAAGACGAAGCAACTGTTTCTCCGCCTCGATATACCGGCGGAATGCGCGCACTTATTATTCTCAAATATGACGTTGAAGTTTGCATCGTTGGAATGCAACGAAAATGATTTTTTTTAAATTTTTTTGCAAATTTTCATCGACGCAATTGAGCTCCAAAAATCACGCAAACATTTTTTTGGATTCTTATTTAGCGATCTACAAGAAATTCACAAAATATAATCTTGGATGATAATGAAAATAAGAAAATGAAAAAATAATTCGTTGGGTGCCAACGATGCAAGCTTCAATCCCATTCTCAAATTGCATTCAAGGGTGATCAAAAGTGGCGCGAGTAGCGAGTGTTGTGCTACGAGTGCGTATTAGGGTGGCACAAATTTCAGCTCTATTTTTTGTTCCTTTTTCTCACCATCCAATTAGCTACTTTTGAGAAGAAAAAAAAATGGTCGCGAAAGCTGTGAGCCGTCAAAAAATATTTAGAGGTCGCTCAAGCCTCCGTAAAATTCAAATTTTCATTGAAAAATCGATTTTTTTTTTTTTCGTTCGCTTCCCACCCATGAATTTGGCGCTTTATAATTATTAAATTAAACTCGCCAAAACTCTAGCCGGTCAATGAATATTTAGTGGTCGCTCAAGAGCTTCGAAATTTCCAATTTTCATGATTTTTTTTAAAGAAAGGATTTTTTACCAACTTTTGAACTAAGGGTACGTTTTATTACTTCTTTTGGTTGACACATGTAATTTTTGTTATTAATCTTGAAAAATGGCGGACTTATGACACGTTCTGCTAAACTGCATTTTCAAAACTGGCGTGACGTATAGCGAAAAAAACGAATCGTCCGATTCTAATGAAATGTGGTATAAATCTTTCTAACCGTATGTCTAAAAAATGGCCCCAATGTTTTTGAAAATTTAAACAAAACTATCTTTTATTGCAAAATAAGGCTATTTTTTCGAAAAATTCAATCTTTTTATTTCAAATCGTGCCATTTCATCAATTTTCAACATTTCTCACTTTTTCTTAGTTCATATTCTGCATGTGAGTGTTAATGAACGAAAAATCTTAGTTGGTTTTTTTCCAGATTAATCTCGTCAACGCTACGCGTCACGCCGTCTGACAACATCCGCCCCACCCGCTTAGAAGACCGTGTCCTACATCCGCCACTTTCAAAGATTAATTAAAAAATTATAAAAAATACCATGTAATTGTCAAAAGTAGTAATAAAACATATCCAAAGTCTGAAAACCGCAAATAAATATTTCCTTAAAAAAAAAAGTCATGAAAATCAGCAATTTTTTCCTCGCTCAAAGGTACCTACTCGCCCCTTAAATATAAATCCAGCTTTCGTCCATTCACACATCGATGCATGCTTTACCCCCCGAAGAACAAATTCACCATTAATTTTCCTCAAAATCTTAAGGGCGGGGTAAAGTATTACATTTTTTTTTTTTTCGTTTTTTTTTTTAATTTTTTAAATGAATGCATAATATATCAAGAATATTGTGTTAAAATTTCAAGTCGATCGGAGTAAAATTGACGAAGTTATGAGTATTTGAGCGTCTATTGCTCCATGCCGTTCTCTTCTCTTCTGCGTTTTTCAAACCGTTTTTCTGAGACTTGTCATATTTGAAGTCCGTGTGCACGATAACTCAAAATCTACTGGACCAATCGCTTTGAAATTTTGCACAGTACTTCTTCACATAATTCACCAGGTATTGTCGAGAGCTTTTTTGTTTTTTTTTTAAATAATTACTAATTTTTCAACAACAAATTAGCCGATTTTTTTAGCGAAAATCGGGTTTTTGGCTTCCAAGTGCTACGAAAAATCGAAAGAAAAAAAAAATCCTCCCGTCATTACCTCGAGAAACATCTCCTTTAACAAATGCATTTTTATTTTTTTGTTTCAAATGATTCTGTCGCGAGTTATGGTGCACACCGCAAACCAACTTTTTTTCGAGGCGCCTCCGGGGTTTAATTTTCACTCGCTCAATTTTGAATATTTTGCAATGCAAATTTAGGAGAATGTTTTTCAAACGTTACTTTATTATATGTAAATTTTTCAATAAACGAACACTATTCGTTACGCCAAAAAAAATCTTAAAAACATGCCTTTTTTCCCCGAATTAACTTTACCCCGCCGTTAAATGCTTCTTGTCAACGTCTAATTTTTCGAAAAAATAAAATTCATATCACGAAATACGTGTTCGTCTTCTTGACAGTAAGCGCTACTTGAACTTGACTCAGTAAGAGGCACACACACACACACACACACACGCACACATCATGACGAAACGATTTACGCATCAAGCTAATAATAAACATTATCTCAACGATTCTACGCTGTACAACAGCGTGTAAATTAATCTTAGGTAGATATGAAGCTAGAAGAGCGATGGCACACTCGACGTCCTACATAAGAGAGACAATGATATCGAAACGCAATTCGATACGTATTATCAGGGCTGATAAGAACGCGCCTGCCCCGGTCACCGATACGACACTTGTCGCGCGTATTTAAAAAAAAAAAGAAAAGCCAACAAACCCGTTTCAACGTATCCATCGCGCGCCCTTTACGTGCGCGCGATCTCGCAAACTTATATCTTTATCTCCTGTAGCGCCAAGATTAGATCGCAATGCAGAGGAGGTTTTGTCAGACTTGTACGTTTTTCTATTTGTCTGTTGATACAAGAAGGTATTTTATTTCGAGGACGAGGTAATTGCCAGTGCGAGCGGGTCGAGATTTAAAAAAAATCGAGATCAAGTACCGACGATAACGATAATATTTATATTACTGATAATAACTCAGTAATGATAATAAAAAGAATGAAATTTAACGATAAAAAAATTAGTTATATAATTTTTCAATAATATATATATTTATGAATTATACACTGCCGGCCAAAAGTTTGGGTACACTAGGCGAATATTCTTACCGCACTAAAAGTTACATAGCGGACGCGAAAATAAAGATAATGGAATTTCCCAAGCCGCAATTTAAAGAGGATAAATTTACCTTTCTTTTGCTTTTCGAGATAATTCTCTACGATTTTTTTTCGCTCTGATACGCACTTTTGATCGTGGCAATTTTTCGTCTATTATTTTGGCCGTTGAAAATTAACTGCAAAGTTTGTGGTAAATTTTTTTTCTCGGTTTTGTTCCCATCCTAAAGATCAAAAGGATATCAAAACCGACATGTTTGTTTTTTAGAAAGTCTCGTACAATTTTTGGCGCCCCAGTATTGTATTTTTATCTAAAAAGACATGTTTTAGAAAAAAAGGGGTCATCGAAGAATTATAGGGTTTCAGAAGAAATGTCAAGAGGGTAAAAAGTTACATGGGTTCACACTGCAGTGGCTAGAATTTTTCAGAATTTTTTTACCATTTTTGGTTGAATCTTCGATGAGCGGAGAGTCTCCGCTTGGGAATTATGGGGTCTAGGACAATATATTAACCCTCAAAGTGTGAAGGGGTTTTTGGCACCTTCAAAGTGTGAAGGGGGGTCGTTTTCGGCGGCGCGCTACCAAGCACACAATTGTTGATGAAAAAATCTGTAAAAATTCATGGTTCATCCTCAGGATGTTCTTTCGAAGTACGAACAAGAATTTTTCGGATTTTAGTTTTAAGGCTTTCACGGCTCTTTATGTAATGAGAAGAGTATGTGGCTTCCGGATGGAGGCCGTGTTGAGGATCAGCGTTGTGCCGACGTTTCGCAAACGTTACAGTCTGCATCATCAGGGCTGAGAGCTCCGATACTGAAGCTCTCGTGTCTCAGGTATTCCTTATATAGTTGCAGTCATCGTTCCGGATGGCTGCACCAGCCAATCAGATGTTTTAATTGATCAGCTGGTCAATTAAAAAACCGGGAGGACGGTGTGCCAAATAGGATTGACGTGATATCCTCCATCTCTGTTTAGATTGTCCGGATGGAGATAGAACAGGAAAATCAAATCCCTTTTCTGGATGTACTGGTTCAACGGAAAAGCGATGGCAGTTTGGGCCATAAAGTTTACCGGAAGCCAACGCATACGGATAGATACCTCCATGCTACGTCCCATCACCACCCTTCCCAAAAACAGTCGGTCATAAGCTCTCTGGTCTACAGAGCTCTAGCGATCTCCGAACCAGACTCCTTGGAGGTTGAACTAGAACACCTACGAAAAGCTTTAGGAGATAATGGCTACAAGCCAGGCAACATCGAAAGAACGATCAAAAATCTAAAAAGAAAAATAGCTGATCCGAAAACGGTTACAGCACCTAATGGGGAGAATGAAGGACAAATAACCGCAACAACTTCCCTTCCATACCTTCAGGGCATAACCGATTGCATAGGGAGGGTCCTTGGAAAACATAACGTGCGAGTCATATTCAAACCTCAGAAGAAACTAGCACAAGTGATTCCGAGTGCAAAAGACCAAAGACCACCATTAAGTGCACCAGGAGTATACAAGATACCCTGCTCATGCGGTAAAGTGTACATAGGAGAAACCGGGAGGAAGATCAGTACACGGATCAAAGAACACCAACGGTGTATCAAATATGGCCGTATTACACAATCAGCGCTGGCCGAACATTGGATGGAGACTGGTCATGCCATCCAGTTCGACAAAGCCCAAAGTCTGGCCCCATCAAACAGCTATTTTTCCAGGAAACACCGAGAAGGCTTGGAAATCCGAAAACATCCGGACAATCTAAACAGAGATGGAGGATATCACGTCAATCCTATTTGGCACACCGTCCTCCCGGTTTTTTAATTGACCAGCTGATCAATTAAAACATCTGATTGGCTGGTGCAGCCATCCGGAACGATGACTGCAACTATATAAGGAATACCTGAGACACGAGAATTTTTCGGATATTGTTATTTTGAATGTTTTTTTTTTTTAAATATAAAGCAATGCGCGGAAAGAAAACACTTTTTGGTAATTTTGGCCCGGACACATTCGACCCCCCTTCACACTTCGAGGGTTAAGGAAGGAAATTTCTTTAAACTTTTGTTTTTAATGAACTACAATTTTTAGGTTTTTTTTTTTTACATTTTTTTGGTGAAACTCGGAGAATCGTTGCCAGTTGGTTGTTAAGCCTCGAGAACTATCGGATTTAAGACAAAATATTTTTTAAAAAGAGTTGCAATTTTCCATTTTAGATTCGCCGACATTTTTCCAGATTTAAAAACTTTTTTCACCGTGATTCTTTCCCCAAGTAACGTGGTGCTTTTTTGTGACTTTGTCCCAAATCCAGCACCACACAACTTTGAACTTTGGGACTTGCTTTTTAACGCAAACGAAATAGTCAATCAAGACTTACCTCCTCTGTACGAGTTTTTCATCAAAGAGATTCTCCGACTCCGCCGAAAATAAAAATAAATATAAAAAATCATAGTTAATTAAAATTCAAAATGTAAACAAATGTCCTTTCTTAATATTGGGTTGGTAAGAAAGTCTTGCGACACACAACATGAGTAGAATATAAAAACATTTTATTTTAACAGTAAACGATTATTCAGTAATGTATGCTCCCTTTGTATCTACAACTCGTGCCCAACGCTCTGGTAGACTTTGCACGCCTGCACTCCAGAATTCTTTGGGTCGTGAATTGAAAAAGTCGACCAGTGTATTTTTGAGATCCGCGACATCAAATTTTTTATCCTGTAAATAATTTTTTAAAGCTCGAAACAGATGGTAGTCGGTAGATGCTAGGTCTGGTGAATACGGTGGATGCGGTAGAACTTCCCATCCCAGCTGCGAAATAGATTGTTGTGTCATCTTAGTTAGCTACGTGGGGTCGAGCATTGTCGTGGAGAAGCCGAACTTGGAGACGTTTACGCATTTTTTGTTTGATAATTTCAGCCAGCTTTTGCAGTTGTGCAGAGTAAGTATTTGCATTTATCGTGGTGTTGGATGGGAGCAGTTCGTAATATAGCATGCCGTCAGAATCCCACCAACAACAGAGTAAAACTCTCTTCACTTCACGGGGCAGCTTAGGGGTCGGATCTGGTTTTTCTCCTTTCGGTAGCCATTGTCGCTTACGTGTGTAGTTAACACAAAGCACCCAGCTTTCATCTCCAGTGACTATTTCTTGAAGAAAATCCTTTCTGTGTGAACGTTGCAGGAGTGAAAGACAGATGGACATGCGTGTCGCTTTGTTTGATTCGCTGAGATCGTGTGGTATCCAAGAAGAAACAACTTTTCTGTATCCGAGATTTTGTAAATGTTGGAGAATCGTGGAATGGCTACAGCCGAGTTTGTAAGCTAATTCCTGTGACGACGTATTAGGCTTTGCCTTTGTAAGTGCTCGTAGTTCTTCATCGTCAACAGTTGATTTCCTGCCGGACCTAGGTTTGTCTTCAAAAGATGTATCGCCAGAACGGAAACGCTGGTACCAACGGGATATCGTTGAATGATGAACTACGTTGGCCTTGAACACACTACACATATTAGCGGCTGCGGTTCTTGCAGAACGCCCTTGTAAAAATTCGTAATATGCAATCGATCGAAGTGCACTATGATCCATCTTCGCTCATACTGTCTGCGCGGAACAACTGACTCGCTTATATACCCTACGGCATGGAAGGTTCTAGACTAGTCTTGAATACACGACTCTCGAATGTTGTAAAACTTCGTTAGAAGAAAATATATTTTAATCGAAAGGAAAGTGTCGCAAGACTTTCTTACCAACCCAATATATTGTCCTAAATCCCATAATTCCCAAGTGGAGCCTCTCCACTTATCAAAGTTCCAACTAAAAATGGTGAAGAAAAAAATGTCCAAAAAGATCTGAAAAATTGTTCAGCCACTCCAGTGTCAATCCGTGCACCTATTTACCCTCTTGGCATTTCCTCTGAAGCCCTATAGTTCTGCGATAACGCCTTTTTTTTTGTAAAAACACGTCTTTTTTAGCTAAAAATGAAATACTGGGGTGAACAAAAATCGTAGAGAATTTTATAAAAGAGCAAAATAAAGGTACATTGTCCTCTTTGAAATGCCACTTGGGAAATTCAATTGTTTTTATTTTCCGCTATCGAACTTTTGTTGCGGTAAGAAATTTCGACTAGTGTACCCAAACTTTTGACCGGCAGCGTATATAAAAAGAATATTGAATAAGAGAAAAAAATAATAATCAAAATTAAAATAATATTTTTGAAAATATTATCAAAAATAATAATACATGGCAGACTTTATCCCATCACCATGACGGCGCAAGATTGTTTTCTCCTCTCCTTCGCCCTCTTCGCGACCCCATCCACCTCCGCACGTCGACTTTTCTTCCTCCCTTTTGGCAATCAAATATTGTCTTAGGACACGTAATAAACGTCACGTAACCGGTTGGCCCGAGTCAATACAAGGTCGACGGGAGTCCTCTCTTGGTTTTCGTGTTCTCGTGCGCGCTCTCGACTCGTATATCAGTGATTTTTCTCTCATTCGTCTTTCATTGCCCTCTCGGAGCGATAAGAACAAATACAGCATTTTTTTAAGGTATAAAAGAGAAAGAGCGTTGGAGGGAGAGAGACACGCCAAACATCGAATTGCGCAACGTGTTCAAGTGAAAACGTGTAAAAATTGACACTACGGGGGAAAAAAAACACGCCCACGCATCCATCTGTGACACGTACACTTACAAAGCAGCCCACGTATGAGAGAAAAACCTTCCATGGAACGTTTCTTTCCCGATACGATATCAAGATTAGTCGAAATTCATCGGAGGCCAAACGAGTCTCATCGAATAATGTGTCCTATTCACATATATTTCAATCTTCGATCTATACCGCATCGTCGAAGGACACAACCTTCAACATCAGTCTTACTTCAACTATCGACCTCTGGGGGATAAACCAATGCCTGATTGGTACATTAATTTTGTGATATTGGCAAATCGTGGAGAATCTTCCAATGTACCCTCCATTATTGCCACCGGCAACTCGTACATCCATAAATACACACACACACACACACAAACTCACACACGCAGAAGCAAACGAAGCTTTGAGTCGTTGGCCGAAGACGATAGGGTACAATGCTGTGGAGTCGACAAATTGCGAACGAGTTCTCTCTGCCATTCCCTCGAATGGAGGAGCGACAGACCGATGTACACGCATATGTGTGTGTCTGCACACACTTCATATGAATACGAAATCACATTTTGTGTGTGTGTAGTCACAGTCTTAACGCATACGTATATAGCGACTCGATACCAGAGATGATTGATTAATCACGTAGACGTGCTCTTGTGCTTTATACGTGTAGGCATCGCATACGTAAGAGAGAGAGAGAGAGAGAGAGAGAGAGAGAGAGAGAGAGAAAGCCAAATTGGGGTAATATGGAACATGAAGATCAAGAGTGAATCGAGAGTTCAATTCATCGCGTGTGTGTGTGTGTGTGTGTGTGTGTGTGTGTGTGTGTGTGTGTGTGTGTGTGTAGTAGTAGTAGTAGTAGTAGTAGTAGTAGTAGTAGTAGTTTTATTCCATCTGTACAGCTTTCGCTTTTTTACAAAACCCTCCTTCTTTCCATCCTTATCTCTAACCTATAAGCCAAGCAATTAAAATTAAAGTTAAAAATTACAATTAGAATTACAATATTTGACCCTAAGCACCTTATGTCGCTTTGTGCTTTTTATTCCAATGTGTGTGTGTGTGTGTGTGTGTGTGTGTGTGTGTGTGTGTGTGTGTGTATGTACGAGGGTGAGATGAAAAGTTTCCGGCCTGACCAAGAAATACGATGTTTAAAAATTTTTTTTGCTTTATTTTTCAACATAATCTCCATCAACACTGATACATTTCTCATAACGGTGTTCTAATTTAGTTATACCAGTTTTAAACGTCGATTCGTCAAGCTCCTCAAAATACTGATTTACAGCTTCGATAACATCTTCGTTGCTCTTAAATCTTTTTCCGCCAAGCCATTTTTTGAGGTTAGGAAACAGGTAATAGTCGCTGGGGGCTAAGTCTGGAGAGCAGGGAGGATGCGGCATCAATTCAAACTTCAATTCGTGGATTTTGGACATGGCAATAATCGACGAATGCGCTGGTGCATTATCGTGATGAAACAAAACTTTTTTCTTCGCCAAATGAGGTCGTTTAATTTGCACCTCGTGCTTCAAACGTTGCAATAACTCTGCGCAGTATTGACCAGTGATAGGCTTACCCTTTTCAAGGTAATCAATGTATATAATTCCTCTCGCATCCCAAAAAACAGTAGCCATAATCTTGTTTGCCGATAAAATTGTGTTTGCCTTCTTTGGGGTTGGTTCCCCTTTTCCAACCCACTGTTTTGACTGTTCTTTATTTTCAGGAGTGTAGTGGTGGACCCATGTCTCATCAACAGTTATGAATCGACACAAAAATTCGTTTGGATTACGCCTATACAGCGCCAAATTGTCGGTAGAAATGGTTTTTCGAAGCAGTTTTTGGTCGAGCGTTAGCAAACGCGGCACCCACCTTCCACACAGCTTTTCCATGTTCAAATGGTTGTGCAAAATATTTCGCACACGTTCAGCTGACATCCTACAGGTCTCAGCTATCTCACGCACTTTCAACCTGCGGTCTTCCAACACTATTTTATGGATTTTTTCAATCATCTCTGAAGTTGTGACTTCAACGGGCCGTCCTGAGCGAGGCTCGTCAGAGGTGCTCACACGACCCATTTTAAATTCAGAAACCCACTGCTTAATAGTTGAATATGATGGGGTTCAGTCTTCTAGTGCTGAATCTATCTCTTCTTTTATTTGTTTTGGTGTAAAACCTTTCAAATGGAAGTATTTGATGACAGCACGTTTTTCCAATTTTTCCATTTTTACGAAAACAACAGAAGCGTCTCGCGCAATGTGCTCTCAAACGCAAACTAACGTAGCGATTGGGATGAAACTGTACATACAAGCTCGGTAGAAATGGTACTTTAGGACGCCACTCCAAAACTAGACCTAGTGGCACCATCTCTTGGTCAGGCCGGAAAATTTTCACCCCACCCTCGTGTATATATATATATATATGTGTGTGTGTGTGTGTGTGTGTGTGTGTGTGTGTGTGTGTGTGTGTGTGTGTGTGTGTGTGTGTGTGTGTGTGTATGTATATGTATATGTGTGTGTGTGTGCACTCAGAAAAGATTTATTAAGGACAAAGAAGTTTGTCTCCCGGCGAATAAGTTTTCTTATTTGTATGTCGGCCTACTACGATTTTATTAACAGCTCCGAATTTTTTTTATTCAAGTTTATGTTTAAGATTCACTAAGAATTTTTCTTAACATCTAATAGGATTCTTCATAATCCCCCAGCTTTTTTTTTCGAGGAATTGTGTCATTTCGTCCGTCATTATTTTCTCACTTGAACGTTTTTTTCTCACTTTATATTCTTCCTGACACTTAAATAATTCCTCACTTTCGAGTTTCTCACTTCCGAAACGCAACACTCACACTCGTGCCACAAGAATTGATTTTCGCGAAACACGGGTCATTGAAGCTTATAATTTTTTTGTCTATCGCGACCGAGCGTACTCTTTCTGTTTCTGCCTTTTCTTTTTCGCGATCAGCTCGTGTTGCCCTTTTCCAGGCTGCGCACCTCAGAGGTGAAAACGCAAGCTAACGGGATATGACTCACGCGTGAGTCTTAATGTCTGTCACAAGCTTTCAACCTCCCAACGGGTCGTCGTATCGAGTTGAAATTTGTCCAAGCATCGTTTATAAAACAAATTGAAAATTGCACCAGCCCACAGTCTATCCAACGTGGAATTGCGGATATATTTTTTTCACGCGGCATACATCTCGTTAAAAAGAGCTTAATGTGGAGATTCGACGAAAAAAAATACATTATTTTTCCGTTCCTAAAACGTAATTTTGAAGAAAAAAAATCGTAAAATATGGCAAAATAAAACCATGTTGAAGTTTGCATCGTTGGACTGCAACGAATTTAATTTCTTTTGGCAGATTTCGCCTGAAAAGTCCTTCATCCATTTTTTATGATATTTATTTAGCGATCTACATAATAAATATATTTAAAAATATCGCCTGTAGTAATAAAAATATGGAAAATAAAATGTAAAACACAATTTTCGTTGCGTTCCAACGATGCAAACTTCAGCACCATAAAATAAATGGCTTTGAATTTTGCATCGTTGGAATGCAACGAAAGTTCTCTTCTATTCTTATGCTTTTATTTCTTCATTTGTGTCTTGATCTATAAGTGTTTTTTTTGTTGGTAATTCTTTAGATAAGTGACTTTTCCGAAAAATGAGCTGTTTGGATTCAACCCAAACAAACCCAAACAAACTCATTTTTCGGAAAAGTCACTCATCTAAAGGAATACAATTTTTTTAAATTTCGATCGCGGATTTCCGGTAAAAATAAGAAAAACCTGTTTGGAAGATTTTCGTACCCCAAATCGGCGAAACAAAAAATGTAAGCGATGGAAGAAAAATGAAATTTCGTTGGATTCCAATGATGCAAACTTCAACATCGTCAAGATAACGCGTATGAATTATCATTTGAATAATCGTTGAATGGAGCGCCAATGTCGCGAACGTTCGTGTAACGTGTATCACGCTAATGCGGGGAGCGAGATAAGGAAACTGCTGTTGCGATAATTATTTTGTTATTATGTTTCCTTGTGCACGAGTCGTGTTCGGAGCTCTCTTGTCGGTAAGACAGAGAGAGAGAGAGAGAGAGAGAGATCGCGTCGCCACGTCGCATTGTTTTGACTTCTATTTTGTCAAATATCATAGTCAAGTTGTAAGATCGTTTCAACGATTAGAGGGAGAGAGAGCTAGAGAGACAGAGAGAGAGAGAGAGACTCACAATAACTTCGTGCAAGCGTAAAGGGGAAAAAATAAAAATAAAACTGATGACCGCCCCGTTTCTATTTTTTTTTTCTTCACCACGATAGTTTGAGAATTGAGGGAAGGTTCTGCCTTGTTGGGCCGAAAAATATTCGATTTTTCACCAATTTTTTATGCGACAAGTATTAAGGCGTTACCCCCACTTGTAGCGCAAAAAAGGCCTTTTTCATGATTTTTTTTTAAAGAAAACTACAAAACTCTTTTAATCGATCAATATACCATCTTAAACAACACATCTTGAAGAACTTTCAGTAATTTTTTTATTGAAAAATATTATTGGGAGTACAACTTTGCAGTGACCGTTTTTTTCAAAAGTTTAAGGCTTTATTATAAAAAAGTGGCTACATATTTTTTAATCAAAGTACTGCCTGTCGCTAGCTACGACCTCGGCCCATCTTTCAGGTAGCATTCGAATCCCGCATCGATAAAAGTCTTGGTCCTTGGAGGCAATCCAGGAATCGACCCAATTTTTGACTTCTTCGTAAGTACCGAAGTGCTGGTCAGCCAAATCGTGTGTCATTGCCCGGAACAAGCGATAGTCGGAAGGGGCAATGTCTGGAGAGTACGGCGGGTGGGATAAAACGTCCCATTTCAGCGTTTCCAAGTACTTTTTCACGACATTTGCAACATGGGGTCGGGCATTGTCATGCCGCAGTATCACCTTGTCATGTCTTTCGTTGAATTGTGGCCGTTTCTCTTTGAGTGCCTTACTCAAGCGCATCAACTGACGTCGGTAGAGTTCCCCTGTGATGGTTTCGAATGGTTTGAGCAGCTCATAGTACACAACACCCAGCTGGTCCCACCAGATACACAGCATCACTTTGGATCCGTGAATATTCGGTTTGGGCGTCGATGACGAAATATGAACAGGCAGTCCCCATGATTTTCGGCGTTTAGGATTATCGTAGTAAACCCACTTTCCATCTCCAGTCACAATCCGGTGCAAAAATCCCTTCCTTTGTTGTCTTTGGAGCAGTTCCCGCAAATGCTGAGAATTCGGCTCGTAGGTTGCCATGTTTGAGTGCCAATAACTTTATAATGCATACACGTATCCGTTAGCTTTTTTAAATTGTTTACATTGGCAGAGCCTCTAGTTTAAAATGCCACTTTTTTTATTGAGCTAGGGCCACTACTTCGGCCGCAGTGGCTCTCTAAGTAAAACGGTCACTGCAAAGTTGTACTCCTAATACATTTTTTAGTGGCAAATGGCCGTCAATGAAATAATGTTTTTATATACACGGTTTGCGGTGACCAACATTGCGGCGAAGTGGATCATCTGAAAAAAAAAATGCGGATGGATTTAGTCAAATATAAGTGTAAACTAGTCTTTGATCGAAGGATTTTAAAAAATATTCAGTTTTCACAAAATGGCGGACAGTCAAAGTTAATGGTTCGATTTTAACGAAAAAAAACGGCCGTTTTTTGGCTATAAAACGGCCATTTTTTTCGAAAAAAAAAAAAAAAAAAAAAAATCGAACGATTAAAGACTACATTTTTATGTATTAAATAAGCCTGCAAAATTTCAAGAAGATCGGTTCATTAGTGTTCGAGTAATCTTGGTCACCGACTTCAGAAATGCCATTTTAAGAAAAACGCGTTTAACGTTTCAATTTCCGGTCGTTTACACAACGGATTCTTCTCTTTCAACGCTCATATCTCAGTCAATTTTGTTCGGATCGACTTGAAATTTTCAGGACATATTCTCAGATACTTATACTTCAAAAAAATGCAATAAAAAAAATCGATTTTTTTCAAAATCGCAAGTGGGGGTAACCCCTTAAATATAGAATGTTGATATTTGCTATGTTGACTAAACGGTCTTTATTGTCGTATGCGCTACGTATGTCGGTGCGCGGGCGATGACATTCATCTTTTGCGGAAATCCTAATTCCCGGACAGGTGACCTGAAGCAAAAAAATTAAACATATTTTTACTTTGTACAATATTGTGTATAAGTTGACCCAGAATCGAGAAGAAAAATTGAAAGGTTAAAAAATTTGTGAGCAAAAAAATGCGAACATTTTTAGGGGAAAAAAACTTCCTTCAGATCGCTCTCTATTTTTTTATTTTTCCACTTTTTGTTTTTAATTCTAGGTCAACTTATACACAATATTGTACAAAGTAAAAATATGTTCGATTTTTTGCTTCCGATCACCTGTCCGGGACTTGGGACTTCCGCAAGCGAAGAATATCGTCGCCCGCGCACCGACATACGTGGCTCCTCCCACTCCCACCAGCATGTTTTGTCAAAATTTAAAAAATATTTTGATGTTCAATAAAGACCGCTTAGTCAACATACCAAATATCAATATTCTATATTTAATACTTTTCGCATAAAAAATTGGTGAAAAATCGAAAAAATGTTGGCCCAACAAGGCAGAACCTTCCCTCAAACGAATCGTCGAAGCTCGATGAAGCTCATTATATCGGCTTGACAAAAACGCGAGTCGACAAACACTTGAATTCTTCAGTGTTATCTTACAAATAAAAACATATGTCAACAGAACGGAAATGGTGAAAATATTTTTGCATGGGCCACACGTCGCTTAGCAGGTATTGTTTGAAGGAAACAGTATCGAAAGCATCGTTGCAATACAACGAAAATACTTTCTTTTCGTCTTAACCACTTTTTCTTCTCATTTACGCCTACGAAAATCATCGAAGCTCCTTTGAAGGTCCTTTTTACGGAACTCTAATCAAAATTTGCGAAAAAAATCTTACATAAGAATAAGAATGGATAAATAAAAAAAAAAAGAATTTTTGTTGCAAACTTCATCACTATTTAAGGGGTTAGGCTTTTGTAAAAACGACTCAAATTGAAGAGGAAGGTCCAATATATGGTGTAGGAATCGCAGATTGAAGACACTGTTGAATTTTTATTTTCTGTTTCCCCCTCTTTATTGATAACGAAAATATTTTTTGACAGCTCTAAATTGTAGGTCTCTGATGAGGATTTTCAAAGAAAGTTTTTCCGGTGACTTTGAACGGGGGAAAAAACTTTGCAACGCGACAAAACAATTTCGTTGCATTCCGTCGATGCAAACTTTTTATTTTTACGATGGAAGGTAAATTTATGATTACAACGATAAAACTGCTGGTTAAAATTTTCTTTTTCTTTCGAGTGGGTTTATTCGTAACTACAATCTGTCCCGTATGGGGACATTCAATAGTTCGGTTGTCACTTATCGGGTTGTTTTGCCCATTATAGACAGTGTCCAGTAACATTCTGCCCAGCGTTTGTTAGGGATTTTCACAGTTCTTGAGGTCGAGAGGCTTAAGGCCTTAAGCCACAGTAACGGGTATGAAATCATGTGCAAATTCAACAATTTTTTCGTATGAAAAAGTGATTCACTCATAAAATGAATTACACATATATTTAGTATGAATATCAAGCTGTCAAAAAAAATATATATTTTTTTTTCGATGTGCAAAATGGCCGACTATTCGAAACTTCTCGAAACAGCTTTTTTCCAATTGGCGTGACAAATAACTTCAACAATTTTCACTCGATTTACTTCAAATTTAAAAGTTATGTTCCTAATTGCATTTCGCAGAGAAGTACGTACGGAATTTTTGATTAATCGAAAACTTTTCATTTTATGAGCAGTTTATGAGCAGTTATAACGAAATTTTTCACTGAAAATTAATTTCTCAAGTTCAAATACCTACAACTTTTGAATAAAACAATATTTTTCAAATTCCGTACGTACTTCTCTAGGTATTCTAATGTAGATTAACGAGAATTTTTGTTTGTTGTTCTAGGTAAAAAATTGTCGATGCTAAATGTCACGTCGCGGAGCGCCTAAAAAAGTTAACAAAACAAAATTTTAGTAGTCGGCTATCTTGTATATCGAGAAAAAAAATATATATATTTTCCAACAGCTTGATATTCATACTAAATGTGTAATACATTTCATGAGCGAATCACTTTTTCACACGAAAAAAAAAATTGTTAAATTCGCACATGATTTTATACCCGTTACTGTGGTCTAAGGCCTTAAGGGGAGGGTTGGGGGTTTCAGCGTGAAAAAAAAAACACTTTTTTGCGAATTTTTTTCATCCACATGGATAGAGTAAATTTATCGAAACCTTTTGTACATTGTTAAGTGTCATTTCAAGAACATTTCGTGAAATTTGTACGCAAAATCAAAGTCCGTGTGCACTGCCATTTGAGAACTACATGACCGATTTATTTCAAACTTGGTACACACTTTCTACACATAAAATACCTCCCCCCAACGGTTAGTTTGCGATTTTTTTACATTGAGGGCGTTTTCCACCCCCGAAAGGGCAGAATTTTTCGTGAAAAATGGCTCTTTTTACTTTACATGACCACCAAAAATTTAGAAAAGAAAAAAAAATTATCAAAGACCGTTGGGGGGAGGATTCGATGATACTTTGACTAAATTTTAATGGTACTTGATTTCAGATAATTTCTAGCTGAGATACAGTGAACACCGCAAATCGTGTTTTTCCAAAGGCGTTCTTGGAAAAACTTGGTCACCGGCTTGTTTGTGGATATTTTCGCGTACAAATTTCACGGAATGTTCTTGAAATGACACTTAACAATGTACAAAAGCTTTCAATAAATTTACTCTATCCAAATAGATGAAAAAAAATCGCATAAAAGTGTTTTTTTTTTTCACGCTGAAACCCCTACCCTCTCCTTAACGCACTCGAGTCTTTTTATTTCGCCACGTCAATCTAGTAGTCCACGAGCTAGTGTGTATGGTTCTGGAGCCTCTCCACGTACCGTTTGCTAAATGCTTGAATGTCTTTTTTCCTAAATGTCACTCGTAGATCATTGTGTATCGTTTTATTTTTGACATACCAAGGGGCATTAGCAATTGTTCTTAGAGCTTTAGATTGGAATCTCTGAAGCATATCGACATTTGCTGGCCGTTCCCCAAAGTTGGATACCATAACTCCACACTGGTTTGAGTACTTTGTATAGGAGTATTTTGTTTTCCATGGACAATCGAGATTTTTGTCCAATCAGCCAACATATTTTCTTGAGTTTTAGATCAACCTTTTTTCTTTTCGTTTTTATATGTTTGTTCCAGGCTCGACCTCTATCTAGGTACATCCCTAGATATTTGACTGCATTCGACGTAGGTAAGGATTGGTTACTCAAAACAACCGTTGGGCATTCTTCTTTACGCAGCGCGAATGTGACGTGTACTGATTCGCTTTCGCTCGCTGTTATCCTCCATTTTTTCAACCACTCTTCGACTTGTGTCAGAGAACTCCTCGGAGTAGACGAGACGCCAAAGTAGGGTTTTCGTGCATGGTTAAACTTTAAACGCGTTTTTCTCGATACTATCGTTTTTCGAAATTACACCATTACTCGACATCTCATGAACGGATTGACTTGAAATTTGGATGGCGTTGAAGTTTGCATCGTTGGAATGCAAATGTTTTTTTTATAACTGCAATTTTTCGTTTTTATTATTGTACAAAATTGTTTTTTTGCACGTTTAAGTTGTGTATTTTCAAATGAAAATGCTCAAAAGTGTTTTAACGATTTTGTAGCTTAAATGTAACGAAAAAAAATGAGAAGGATAATGTTCGTTGCATTCCAACGATGCAAACTTCAATGTCATAAATTGGGTACACTTATTCAGTGTAATAGTTGTTCAGACTTGACCAACGGTTATCTTATGAGCATTTTTTATTTTTTTTTCATTTTTCCTTCGAAAAATTAATACTTAATATAATCAACCAGGTCAATGTAATTTAATAATAATTAATAAATGAATTAATCTTATTTGAAGATGATTTTTTTTCGTAAAAAAATCGGAAAAAAATGTTATCTTCTGATTGTCGAAACACGATAACAAAGAAAAGCTCAGTAAAGTCATAGCCAATATTATCTATTCTAACAAAAAAAAAGTCGATTTTTTGCTTCGGGTCAAGCGGGCGGCGAAAATCAAGTACATGGTTGAGTCCCTCGTGTTCGAAAGTCCTGCACGAGATTATTTATAATTTCTTCAATTTTTTTTCTATTTTATATTTCTATTTTTGTATGACATTGAAGTTTGCGTCGTTGGAACGCAACGAAAATTTCGAAGCCCAAACTTTTTTTCGTCAAATTTGGCCCACGAAAGCCACTCAAACGTTTTTTGAAAATTCCTATCCGAAATCCGCTGCTCACATTTTCAGGACAAGATTCTTGATGATAATAAAAATGAAAAACCAATTTAAAAAAAAAAAGAATTTTCGTTCCGTTCCAGCAGTGCCAATTTGGTACAAAAGTTTCGTTACTGTACGTATAAATGTCCAAACGAGTTGTCAATCATCGTATTCGGGTCGTCACAGTAGCCTAACCCTCTTGAGGAATGAAACAGGCTGCAAACAAGATAACCAAAATATACACCGTGCGAAAAAATGCACCGAGGTCACCATATCCAACCCGTTACGTGAGTCAAGGATCGTCAATTTCATTATTATCATTATTATCATCATTATACACACACGCGTGCGCGCACGCACACACGAGATCTTATTAGAAAAAAGTTCCAAGTAAAAAATATAAACACGCGCTCATGAAAAATACCGCGAAGTAACGAACGTCGAGTCCCAAAAAACCAAGAAAAACGAACGTTCTGAAAATTAGCCTCCGTTATCGATCCTACGAAAGAGAGAGAGAGAGAGAGAGAGAGAGAGAGAGAGAGAGAGAGAGAGAGAAAAAAGTCCAGCCAGCTGAAGAACGAGAGCGCGCTGTTTGTTTACTTAACACCGTGTCGAGACGTGGCTTGCAGTCTTCAGAGAGCCTACTAATCGATACTATCCGCATACATACGAAAATAATACGTACAGCTTTATCGCGAGAGCGTACAAGCCGAGAACGAGAGGAAAAAAAAACACATTTGTTAACCGTATGACCTGAGTTCGTGAAGGAAAGAGTGAAAAATGTACTCACCGGACGGTGAGAAGTTCCGATTCCGAACACCGGTAGACGAAGTCGGCGATCCTGATGAATTTTTCTTCTTTTTTTTTTCGTTCACCCCACGCGGAAAGTACAACTTCGTCTTTGGCACTTTTATTTATGTATTCTCTCTTATCCGTCGTACATTCGAAGTACTTCGGGGCGTGCGCGTGGGTTGTTTCTTTCGTGAAGCTGTGATCGATATTCGGTCGCGTTCTTTATCGCTCTCAATCGCGCACAAACACAAACACACATACACACACACGCAGACACACACACACACACACACGCACACACACACACGCACACACACACCGGAAGTGATGTACAACCCAACGTTCGATAATAAAATAAAAGAAAAACAAAAAGGATAATAAAGAACACGCGACACTTTTTTTTTCTCGAGATGCACACACGTCGTAACACTTGTAACGCGAAAACACTATTTTTCTTTCCTCTTCAACTGACGAAACATGTATTCGTTGACGAACGTTTATTTTTTCTTCTTATTTATGCGAATTGCAATTGCTGTCGCGACTTTTCGATTGTGAGTACTCGCGAGCGCACGCGCACACACGCAAGCTTGGAAATATTTTCCCGAAAGCAGAAGGATAAACGGCGAAGGAAAAAGAAAACGCGTAAACGCGTCCTATCGCGTTGAACTCGCGCTCGAGACTGAGCGCGTATACGAGCGAAACGTGTCGGAAAGACCGAGAGGCTTGAGACCCCCCCCCCCCCCCCATGGCTGTGGACCTGTCGCTCTCTCGCTCCTGCGGCCGCTGTACCGACTGAACTCTCTCTCTCGAGAGAGAGAGAGAAACACGCCACAAACATCGAACGCGAAATAATCGTACTCTTACATTTTTAAGAAACGGACAATTGTGCTCACGCATTATCGCACATTCGGACGTGTTGCAGGCTAGAGAAGTGAAAAGGTATATGTTTGTTTCATACACAAATAGTTGCGATCAAAATTGTCATTAATTGATTTATACATTTTGTATATACCTTTTAATTGATGTATAACTTTTGCATATATCTATTAATTAAGTTATACATTTAATATATACCTGTTCATTAGTAACAATTTAATCTCAATCGTAGCATTCCAATAAGACCCCTGTACTTAAGGGGCTAGGCTACTGTGAAAATTAAAAAAAATCGTTCGTCGCTTGAGGCAACTTACCCAACATATGGTTCAGCAATGGCAGGTTGAAGGTAAACTTATGATTGCAACGATAGAACTGGTAGGTAAAGTTTGAACGCGATTTTCTCGAAACTATGTTTTCCAAAACGGTGTACACGATTTCTCGACATCTGATGAACGGATTGTCTTGAAATTTCGTACACTTATTTAGCGTAATAGTAGTTTAGTCGTGGCCGACGTTTTTGTTTGTAATATTTTTTTTTATTAGTTATTAACAATAATGGTGTCATTTCTCCGCGAAAAATCGAAAAAGAATATCAAATTTTTCCTCTGATTACTGAAACGTGATAACTAAAAAAAGCTCCGTCAAGTCTCAGCCAATATGATCTATTTTCAGAAAAAAATTGTTTTTTTTGTTTCAGATCAACCGGGTGGCCAAAATCAAGTACACCGTTCAGCCCGTTGAAACGTCCTTCACAACATTGTTCATTAGTTCTTTAATTATTTATATTTATAAATGAAATTTCCTACACAACGTTGTTAATGTACATACAAATAAATGTCCAAACGATTTTTCAATCATCTAACTTCAATTTTTTTCATAATCCTAATTTTTCGGCTTGTTACGGTAGTCCAATAGTACAGTCGTGCTGTATATAGGAATCGGAAAAAATTAAAAGAGGGGTTGTTTTTTGACAGGTGATTTTGTAGGTGCCGCAGGTGCTAAATCCAAGTTCGCCTAAAAATCGGGGTGTAGGGTTTTTTAGGGGATGAAAGGGGATGGGGGTGGATTAATGCCGAACTACAACTCCCACGAGGTCGGCGCCGGGAGACAAAATGTTCAGAAAAATCCGGGCTTTATTTTTGTCCATAGCGCCGAAGTCGTGGAAGTTCATTTTGGGGGTGAAAAAGTGGGGTGAAATTTTGAAAAATCAGTTTTCATTCGATAACTCTTTAGGACAAATTCATACATTTTTTGTTCAAATGAAAACGTTGTAGCCCTTGAAAAGACGCGTCGATCGAGTATTCGATCAACCCTCTCCAATAATATTTTCACCCCCAAAGAATTGTTGAAGAATTAACAAAAAAAATGTTTATTGAATAACTCAAGAACAATCGATTTTTCGGGGATGGTTCAAATGTACGAAATGTAGAGAATAATTTTCTCTATATTTTCGTTCCTATGCGCAACTTTTGAATTTTGCTTCTTCGAATCCCTCTCAGGGGTTGAAAATTCAAAATGAAATTCTGGGAACACTATTGACCGAAACTAAAGAGATACGAGTTTGGCGCTGTGGACAAAAATGTAGCTGAGGGTTCGAGCTAAAAATTCTTCCACGGCGGCGAATTCGTGCCGTCAATAGTTTTCCCAGAATTTCATTTTGAATGTTCAACCCCCGAGAGGGGTTGGAAAATCAAAATTCAAGGGTGGTCCATAGCAATGAAAATATGGAGAAAATTATTCTCTACATTTCGTATATTTGAACCATACTCGAAAAACCGATTGTTTTTGAGTTATTCAATAAAATATATATATATTTTTTTTTTGTTTTTTAACCATTTTTTAGGGGTGAAGATATTATCAGAGAGTGATGATCAAATACTCTATCGACACGTCTTTTCAAGGGCTACAATGTTCCCATTTGAACAAAAAGTGTGCAATTTTTTCTAAAGAGTTATTGAATTAGAACTGATTTTGAAAAATCAGTTTTATTTCCCACCCCACTTTTTCACCCCCAAAATGAACTTTCACTACTCGCAGGGGTTGTTGTTCGGCTTTAATCCACCCCCATCTCCTTTCATCCCCCAAAAAAAACCTACACCCCGATTTTGAGGCAAACTTGGATTCAGCACCGGCGGCACCAACAAAATCACCTGTCAAAAAATTAGCCTTTTTCTAATTTTTTCCTATTACGGGGTTTTTCAGCGATAGCACGAATGTACTCCAAGCCCTTGAAGGAAGCAAATTGCCTCGACTTCGAGGATAAAATATGCGGCGAATGAAGATATTTCAACGACTCTTTTTTTTTCCTACAGCCGACGCGCCGATTGCTCCGAGCCTCGATTGCAATGAATTATGCACAAAATACAAAATTGCACTTACCGCGAGTATCAGACTTTCCACGAACGCTTTCTCATATCCGTTCGACATTCTTACGACGGGTATTACTTTTGGAAATTCGATGACAATTTTACGAGGCCGCGCGATCGATGTCGTCGCGTGCAAAGACCGCTGGCAGGCAAAAGGACGTGTTCCACTACGGGGGTGTCAGCTCGCACTACTTACGCCCTTAACTTCATTGAGACTCGGATTTTCGATTTATATATTACCGAAAATACAAGATTTTGGACCACGCATTGTTTAAACGGCAAAAATAAATGTTTATTTTTTTTAAGTAATATAAAAGTAAGTAGGTAATGTACCGACAGTAATATAAACAAAAAAATACATAATTTTTTTACGAGAATCGAATATTTTTTAAAAAGTTTCTCCGAAAAACCCGATATATTTATTATAAAAAATTGTAGATAATCAATTTTTTTTCTCACGATTGTATGCGTCATTATTTAACGAAAAATTCTACCCTCGACTCATTAAAAAAATTGTACTCACGGGTGGCTGGAAAATTAAAATCATTTATAATTATTTTCAAATAATTCTTCGCCATTTGTACTCACGGGTGGCTGCAAAATTCAAATGAATTATAATTATTTTCAAATAATTCTTCGCCATTCGTTTAATATTCTAAGAATTATCGAACCTAGATATTTTAATGTTATAATTGTGATAAAGAAAAAAAAAAGGTAATTTTGGAATTAATCAGATCAACGCGTTTGCCCATATTCCTCCACAAATAGAGCAGACCCAGATAATTGCCTCGAGGCATATGCACTGCCACGCACAACAAATACTCTCGGCTTTGCGGAAATTTTATCGCGCGGCGTTTATAAAAGTGCCGCATACCCAGACTATCGCAGTGCATATATTATTCACTGCGGAACGTACGCGAGAGAAATATATATTTTTTTTTAACCTAGACGCGCCTTTGTGTATTCAGGCACGAGTGATATCGCGAATAAAAAGCCGTCATTATCAACGGATGACAGTAAAAAAAATGGGGGGGGGATGCCGTATACCAGTCATTGTTCTTCGTCCCACGGTCTAATCGTATCGTGAAACAAACAAAAACATTATATACTTATCAATATCGACTTTGTCGAGTCAGAGTTGATGCATAATTATTTTTTTTTAATGCCAAACATTCCTGCACTGGAGTTTGTATTTTAGAAATTAATAACAGGAGCACGATGTTCGGGCACGTGTCTATACTGTAAAGCTATACAGTCAGTGCTACACGTTTTGTGTAAAAATCGGATCGTTAAAACGGAATTATATTTAGATCGAATTATATTTTTGCTACATATCAAATTTATCCAATACTTTTGATATGTACGTATACATTAGGGTGACCGTTATTTTGACCTCGGTAAACAAATTTTAACGTTTAGCAAAAAAACTAATCAAGATATGAAAAAAAAATCTGTGTAAAATTTGGACGCGCTGGGATAAGGAGAACACATGCCACCGAGCAGTTTAATTTTCAAAAATACATGCATTTTTTCAATGGCCGCACTAAAATATTCATTAGTCTCATAATATGAATAAAAAAATCTGGAATTGGGTACATTAAGGCGTTACCCCCACTTGTAGCGCAAAAAAGAAGGCCTTTTTCATGAGTTTTTAAAAAGAAAACTACAAAACTTTTTTAATCGATCAATATACCATCTTAAAGAACACATCTTGAAGAACTTTCGGTAATTTTTTTATTGAAAAATATAACATTGTTTAGTGGCAAATGGCCGCCAATGAAATAATGTTTTTATATACACGGTTTGCGGTGACCAACATAGCGGCGAAGTGGATCATCTGAAAAAAAAATGCGGATGGATTTAGTCAAATATAAGTATAAACTAGTCTGTAATCGAAGGATTTTAAAAAATATTCATTTTTCACAAAATGGCGGACAGTCAAAGTTAATGGTTCGATTTTAACGAAAAAAAACGGCCGTTTTTTGGCTATAAAACGGCGATTTTTTTTTTTTTTTCGAAAAAAAAAAAATAAGCCTGCAAAATTTCAAGAAGATCGGTTCATTAGTGTTCGAGTAATCTTGGTCACCGACTTCAGAAATGCCATTTTGAGAAAAACGCGTTTAAAGTTTCAATTTCCGGTCGTTTACACAACGGATTCTTCTCTTTCAACGCTCATATCTCAGTCAATTTTGTTCGGATCGACTTGAAATTTTCAGGACATATTCTCAGATACTTATACTTCAAAAAAATGCAATAAAAAAAATCGATTTTTTCAGAATCGTAAGTGGGGATAACCTCTTAATTGTACATATTAAGAGGTACAAAATATATTATTTACTGATTTTTTTCCATCAATTATGTACAGTCGGGAGTAGATTGAAAAATTAATGGAAAATTTGAAAACGGACGTGGCGGTTTGATTTCATTGTGGCGGGAAATCGAAGCAGTGAATTAATTATCGGAGCGGATTTTTTATGAAAATAATAATATAATAATCGTGCATTGAATGCTTCAATATGTAATTTTTTTCTTGAGCCTGCGAGAAGGTTTTCCAACTGTAGTGGCGATACGACAAAATATAGTGCAGACAAATAGTTCGAAATTTGGTCGCGGTGCTTCGTCCGCTCATTTTTACCCACCGAGCACTACCGACCGAGTTGGTTTGCCATTGTCGGACATAGAAAAAAAATATACCACGTGAAATCTTTACGTTTCCGCAAATTTATTTCGATTTTACGATGCGCTTCCAAACGGTATCGGGTTTTCCAGTCAGACTTTACTTTTCTGCTCGATAAAGACATTGATTTCTTTATTAGTCCCGAATCTATGGAGTTTTTTGAACGATTTAAAATTAATTGTACTTTTCTCGACACCGATTTATCTGTTTGGGACCCGAACAAGAGTTATCAAATGGGCGCGCAATTGATTAAAAAAAAGAGTCTGTAATCATATAGCGGAGCGAGGGATCAAACTTATCACCGATTATAAATATCGATTGACTTATGATGAAGATCAAATACAATTTGTTCTTCAAGTTGTCGCCGAATATCAAAAAAAGTTCCGAACGTAAACAAATGTATATGTACTTAAGGCAGGATTCTACTTTGAAACTTTGAAAAAAAAATTTTTTTTTTTTTACATTTCTCGAAAGTAAATATGTTCAAGAATGTTCGGTCAAAATTTTATAAAGTTCCAAGCAGTCTAACTATCCTTTTTCACCTTTCGAACGCACCTACCTGAGCGCGCTATTGTGACCCGCCCGGCGCGCGGCCCGGACTCGCCAAAACTTTAAACGCGTTTTTCTCGAAACGACATTTTCAAGTACCGTGGTCGTGATAACTCAAAAAGTACTGAACCGATCCTTATGAAATTTGGAACACATATTCTATATGTGTGTACCAAGCGACCTAACTACAATCAACTTAAAATTTTGATTAGAACTATTTTTTTATTGCAAAAAAAGACCCAAAAAAACGCATTTTTTTTCGTATTAGGTGTACAAATAAGTTTTAGGACACTTCGATTTTGTATCATAACAGCTATTCTAAATTAATTCAAAGGTCCCGCTCACTTATCATAGATGGCGCTTGATATGTAGTATCGAAACGTAAAGGAGTCATAAACATAACCTATAAATTCTGTAAATTAAACATGCAGACCGATAAGCTATTTATTAGACACTGCATTCGCTATGAATTCCATCAAGGAAAAAGTGTTAGGAAAGCGTGTGAATCGATATGTTCTGTTCTTGGAGACAACATTGTATCTAAAAGTACATGTGAGTATTGGTATAAGCGATTCAAAGAAGGTGATTTCGACGTTAGTGACCGTGAACGCACGGGGCCTCCTGTAAAGGTGGACGATCAGGAACTGCAAGCGTTGCTGGATGAAAACTCTTGTCAGACGGAGAAACAACTTTCGGAACAGCTTGGAATAACTCAACAAACTGTTTCTTATCGTTTAAAAACAATGGGTAAGATTCGAAAAGGAACAAAGTGGGTACCACACTTTCTGACTCAAGAAAATAAAAACAGCCGTCTTAACATTTGTGTGAGTCTTTACAACAAGCAACATAGAAAGTCTTTCTTGTGGAAAATTGTGATCGGCGATGAAAAGTGGATTTATTTTTATAATCCGAAACGCAAATATCATTGGGTTGACCCCGGCGAGCCGACAACATCCACGGCAAAGCGCAATGTTCATTGTAACAAAGTCATGCTGTGCATATGGTGGGATATGAAAAGCGTACTGTATTATGAACTTCTCAAACCTGGTCAAACAGTTACTACCAATTGCTATTGTCATCAATTGATGCAAGTGAATCAAGAAATTGAGAAGAAACGTCCATTTTCTGGTAAAGGAAAACGTCCAGTAAAACTGCTCCATGACAACGCGCGGCCTCATGTGGGTAAACCGGTCAAGGATACGTTACTAGCGCTTGGATGGGAAGCTGTACCACACCCGGCGTATTCACCAGACTTAGCCCCATCCGATTATCATTTATTGCGGAAAATGCAGAACGATTTGTCTGACGTGCGATTCAAAACATTTGAAGAAGTGGAAAAATGGGTCGCTAAATTTCTCACCTCGCAAGACGAAAGTTTCTTTGCGAAAGGCATCCGCGAGTTACCTGAGAGATGGCTGAAGGGCATTCAGGGCGATGGAGATTACTTCGACGAATAACTGTGTTTTACTTCTTTTTTAATAAATCTTGAATTTTTTGAAAACTGTCCTAAAACTTATTTGTACACCTAATATTTTAGCCGCCATTTTGTTAATTTTGCACGTATATAAAATATTCTAGTTAGGTCGGTTCCTGAAGACATACTGAACATGAAACTATTTGATTTTTTTTGTTTCAGACCATCCGTCGGGAAGATTTCACGACCACGGCAACGGTACCTGCTTTTCGAGGCGTTGGCTTTAAACATATTTTACGTGTACAAAAAATGAATAAAATACATTTAAAATTTTTTTTTATGTACTTAAAGAGTGTATTTATTGAACAGTTTAAACCCCATATCGATATCTTTAATAGTATTCTCAGAAAAAATTCACGAAAATACCGTTTTTTTCATGGTTTCAAAGTAGAATCCTGATTTAATATGTATAATGAATGTACCCAATTCCAGATTTTTAAATTAATATTATGAGACTAATAAATATTTCAGTGCGGCCATTAAAAAAATGCATGTATTTTTGAAAATTAAACTGCTCGGTGGCACGTGTTCTCCTTATCCCAGCGCGTCCAAATTTTACACAGATTTTTTTTTTTCATATCTTGATTAGTTTTTTTGCTAGACGTTAAATTTTTTTTACCGAAGCCAAAATAACGGCCACCCTAATGTACATGCATATATAAATTAATCGGATCGCTTAATGCCGGAGCCTGAATTAGAAGGTCCGAAAAATCGTTTATTTTAATTACTTAAATCGATAGATAAATTATCCAAGAATATATTTACAAAGTTACAGAGGCCAAATGTAAATATTTTCGAGGATACCAGGCCAAAAGCAGAGAAGCGATTGATATTTGATATTAATATTTCCTCCTGTTGAAAACTTTGAAGCGCGTTTTTTCCAGTTTTCATTTTCACGATTTTTCCAAACTCGCGGGTGTGATAGTAAAACAACGAAACGACCTATTGAATCAAACCAAAGTTCATTTTTTTCAGTATGAATATATCTTCAAAGTTAATTAAAAAAGTCGTTGAAGAAGACTTTTTAAATAATTTTTATAGCACGTTTAAGTGTTTTTTTAAACACATTTTTTTCAAACCTGAGAAAAGTTATAATTTCACGATTTTTCAGCTTTTTCTTAATTCACCCAGAAGAAAAATATATGACGATGGAAAATTTGATTGGTTTTTTTGTTTCAGTGAAGAATTACGAGCTGTATCTTTCCCGCCGATTGGGGACTGCAGTGGCAAGACGCACATGAAACAGGCTGATAAATCTGCAGTCATTTATTGTTACATGTAGAAACCTTTTTTTTTATACATGAAAAAATACCTAAATGTTTTCTGAGCTCACTTGATTTTTCCCTTCGAAAAAAATTTCCAAAAAAACGCTTTTTTTTAAAAGGTATGTTACTCAGTATACATTGAACTTATTTGGTGTAAATTTTTTCGGTGAAAAAATAAAAAATTAACCATGTTATTGAGGCACAATAGAGTCTCTGTATGAAAAAATGTGGTCCAATGGCTGAATCGATAATTTGACAATGATTGGTCTGAAATATAAAAAACTTCTATAAGCTATGTAAATGTAGTTTTTGTTGAATGTATCGTTTCTCGAAAAAAAAATTCACAAAATGGCGGGTGTTGAAAAAAAGTGTAATTTTGGCAAAATTTCTACTTATATTCGAGGGCTCAAAAAATACTAAACAAAAACAAACAGCTACGTAAAACGATAGTAACAGTAATTACGGAAACTTTAGTTTTTTATGATTGAAACCGGATAATTATAGGAGGAGTTATGATTCCGACGAAATCGAGAAAAGTCGTTTCGAGAAAAACGCGATTCAATATTTTAACTCGAACCTTTTTTTTTCACAAATTCTTGAAAATGTATACTTTAAGACAACGCAAAAAAAATATTTTTTACCCACGACAGTGGTGTCCTACCTTAAAAAATCCCGTTCCCGGTATCGTTGATATAAGTTTCAGTTTATTTTTATTTAGGTCATTTTTGGTAAATCTTTAGTTTGATTTTATTTACGTTATTTTTAGTAAAACACTAACAAAATCCTAATCCGCCTCCGAATTTAGTAAAATACTTACCAAATCGGAAGATTCGGGCTGAACTTTTTGATATTGAAGTTCGCATCGTTGGGATGCAACGAAAATGTTTTTTTTTACATATTGGTTAATTTTTTTCGCACACTAAGGCTACAGGTAAGACTGGAATATTTTTGAAGATCATTAGTCGGAATCCATAACCTAAAACTGCGAAAGAAGAGTTAAGATAGCAATACAAATGAAAAAATGAAAAAAAAAGACGGTTTTTCGTTGCATTCCCGTGCAGAAATTTTGATTCCCCAAATTCCCCAAAACCGGTATCCCGGTTACAATCCAACTTGCATCAGTATCGGCATATGTACGACGACGATGGCATCATTTTGAACATTTTAGCGTCACGTGTATTTTCTGTATTACTATGGAATTCCTATCTATAGATAAGAATTTCTGTCTATAGATTCCTATCTATAAAATTCCTATCTATAGATAGGAATTACATAGTAATACCGAAAATACACGTGATGCCAAAATTTTCAAAATTATGCCATCGTCGTCGTACATATTCCGATACTGATGCAAGTTGGATTCTAACCGAGATACCGGTTTTGGGGAATAAGTCTCTGTTTATACCCACCGACATGTCGCTGGGTATAAACATGTATTTAAGACAAATTAAAATCAAATTCACAATGATTAGATTAAAATTTACACCAACCGTGAGTTCTTACGTATTTCGAGAGAAAACATTTCGTCGAGGCAAAGAAATTTTTGCAAAAAAAGTTGTGAGTTTCAAATATTACATTATAAATATGAAAAAAATCACAAAATGAGTTGTGAATTTCCTCAAGTTGAAGAAAATAAAAATCGAATTCACGACAGTTATATTAAAATTTACACCACAAGTGTAAACGTATTTTGAGAGAAAACATTGTGTTGAGGCAAAGAAATGTTCGCACAAAAAGTTATGTGCAAAAATTTCTTTGCCTCGAGGCAATGTTTTCTCTCAAAATACGTACGAACTTACTTTTGGCGCAAATTTTAATCTAATCATTTTGAATTTGATTTTAATTTGTCTTAAATACGTAAAAATTCACAACTAATTTTGTGAATTTTTTTTGTATTTATAATTTCTTGTCAATACATTTACATTCACAGATTTTGATGTGAATTTTTTTTAATTCACATCCAAATCTCGCGATGAGCGCGATCTGCCATTTAAATCTTTGGAATTTTTTTTTTTTTTATTGATAGTTTAACGCATCAAAACTTTATCAATGTTATTTATTTTTATAATAAATTTAACATGTCATAATTCCATTTTTGACATTTTATTTCAGCCTATATTCACCCGTGATCCTTCCCAGATTCCTCAATGATTCCATGGGGAATCTATTTAGAGTCATTAAAGGATCCGGTTCTGAATCCCTAATGGAATCCAGTTTACGGATCTTACATTTAGTCTTCGAATCTGATCCGATATCGGACTAGATCCGAACTGGGAGCCCGGGATACAAGTCAGAATCCAGCTGTATCCCTGCCAAAATTTCTGCACGGGATTCCTTGCAAACTTCGACACCATTGAACTTGAAGGTACGTCTGAAAGACGGAGATAATTTCTGTTAAAAGATCGTAGACAAACTTTGGTAAGATAATTCTTTTAATCATCTGAACATTATACAAACTTCGAGATTTACAAAGTTTTGCCAGCGTATAAGACATTTTTTTCTGCTATACAATCTGCATTCTATATCTATATATAGCTATATAAATTGTACACTCTGTTTTCGCATTGCGGCTTCATTTCTTGCCTAATGTTGTGCTCGAAAACATTCCTCGTTTACGGAAGGTAAAGAGACAGTCGGTGGGATCGAGACGATTTTTTTCCATCCAACGAATAAGGAATTGTGATTGAACCGTGTTAATTTTCCGAGCGTCAACGAACTCACGCGGCACGATAATTCAAATGTAAAGAGAAATCTCGATCGGCTAATTGTCCGGCCGCAACGCGAGAGAAAGGCGTTGTCACGAAAAATCTCCGGAAACAGGATGTTTCGTTTTGGAGGATAGAGATTTACGAGCATTTATTCCAAAAAAAGCACATTGATTCGTAGCGAGAGAACATTCCCTTTTCCCAAATATACACTGCCGCTCAAAAGTTTGGGATACACCAGTCGATATTTCTTGTCGCACTAAAAGTTACATTGTTTCGTCAAAAAAAAAAGATAACCAAATTTACCGAACGGCGTTTTGAAGGGAACAAATTCAGCTTTTTTTGCTTTTTTGAAATATTTTTTATGTTTCTTTTTCGAGCCGGTACGCACTTTGGTACGTGACTGTCTTTCGGCTTTTTTGACCCTCGAGAATTGGACTCAGGGAAACATTTTTCGTCACGTTTAGCCATGATAAACTTGAACGGGGTAGGAGGAGCTCCATTTTCGTTTTTTTCTTAAGTTGCGTACGATTTTTTTCGCAGTTATTTCATTTTTAACTAAAAAAGACAGATTTTGGAAAATGCAACGTAACTCAAGAACTATAAAGTTTAAGGGGTTATCCCCACTTGCGATTTTGAAAAAATCGAATTTTTTTATCGCATTTTTTTGAAGTATAAGTATCTGAGAATATGTCCTGAAAATTTCAAGTCGATCCGAACAAAATTGACTGAGATATGAGCGTTGAAAGAGAAGAATCCGTTGTGTAAACGACCGGCTAATTGTAACTTTAAACGCGTTTTTCTCAAAATGGCATTTCTGACGTCGGTGACCAAGATTACTCGAACACTAATGAACCGATCTTCTTGAAATTTTGCAGGCTTATTTAATACATCAAAATGTAGTCTTTAATCGTTCGATTTTTTTTTTCGAAAAAAATGGCCGTTTTATAGCCAAAAAACGTCCGTTTTTTTTCGTTAAAATCGAACCATTAACTTTGACTGTCCGCCATTTTGTGAAAAATGAATATTTTTTAAAATCCTTCGATTAAAGACTAGTTTATACTTATATTTGACTAAATCCATCCGCATTTTTTTTTCAGATGATCCACTTCGCCGCAATGTTGGTCACCGCAAACCGTGTATATAAAAACATTATTTCATTGACGGCCATTTGCCACTAAACAATGTAATATTTTTCAATAAAAAAATTACTGAAAGTTCTTCAAGATGTGCTCTTTAAGATGGTATATTGATCGATTAAAAAAGTTTTGTAGTTTTCTTTAAAAAAATTCACGAAAAAGGCCTTTTTTGCGCTACAAGTGGGGGTAAGGCCTTAAGAGGAAATGTCAAAGATGTAAAAAGTTGCGTAAGTTTATGCTGTATCGACTGGAATTTTTAAAAAAATTTCCTGCGTTTTTTTTTTTTACTACTTTCGCTCGAATATCTGATGAGTAGGATGGCTCAACTCGAAAAAGTATGCCGTTTGTAACAAAATATCAGAAGGAGAAAAAATTTTAATTTACAATTGTAAATTGGCGTAAATTTTTTCAGAATTGAAATTTTTTTCGCCGAACCTCCGAGAATCGTCCGAACAATTGATTGGCGTATTTCGAAAACTATTGAGTCAGAGACAAAATATCAAGAGGTTAAAATATTGCAGTGTTTCGTATCGAATACGTTGACATTGTTTCAGATTTTTACAAAAAAAAATTTACTTTGTTTTTTTTAAGTGAAAAATTTATACTGAAAAAATCATAAAAAATATTTCAAAAAAGCAAAACAAAGTTGAATTTGTTTCCTTCAAATCCCCCGTTCGCTAAATTCGATTATCTTTTTTTTTACCGAATCTATGTAACTTTTAGTGCGGCCAAAAACATCGACTATTGCATCCAAACTTTCGAGCGTTAGCATAACGTTAAAAAAACGATAAAACATGAATTTATCATGCGTATCAAAGTTATAAATAAAAGTTACTATCATTCATGGATATTCAAAGAAAAAAGAAGCTTCTAACTCCGACTGCAACGACGATACATCTTCGATCAAGAGACAGAGAGCGGAATGTATCGCGGAACGAATATGGGGACAATCGCGACCCAACGACAAAATCACATTCCGCAACGGAAAAAAAAAACCCACAATTAAATTTTTGTGCAATTACGCGTGTCGAACGACAAAAAAAAAGATAAAAAACAAACACGTTTCCCACAGATGCGAAGTGTCACGTAACAATGCGGGAGCGCGAAATACGTCGAGAAGGGATCGAGCACGTCGGCGCGGATCTCCGACATCCGAGCTCTTAATCATGCGAATGTGACACGAGCGAGCGCGACATTCCCCGAGTCGTGCAGGGCCGGCAGGGGACACTGAAAGGGGAAACTCTGGAACGGTTTTGCTTTTAATCACGAGCGGCAATGAGACAACGGTCAGGTTTAATTTCATCTCGTAAAGATAGTGCGCTCGAACCTCTGAGCGACGTCGGGCACGACGTGTCCTTAACTGTAAAATCGCGACGCGGCAAGGGGCGAAGGGGAGGAAACCGCGGGCAGCACAAACAGTATAGGGCAAGAAACGAAACTCTCTTTTTATCGCTGTCTCTCTCTCTCTCTCTCTCGCTCTTTGTTTCTCCGTATATATCTATATGTTCTCTCTCTCTCTCTCTCTCTCTCTCTCTCTCTCTCTCTCTCTCTCTCTCTCTCTCTCTCTCTCTCTCTCTCGCTCTATCTTTCGCGTAATCGCATCACAGCAGTTGTAACAGCAGCTCAGCTCATTCCCCTATTGCCAATGTTGGCTCATCGCAAGAGCTCGAGCGAATCCCTCCGGCATTATATCGGGGTCCAATGTTACATATATACAGGGTGTCCCATTTTAATCTTACACCTGAATTTTCTCGAAAAATATTGCTCGGACGAACTATTGTGTGGAACAAAACTTCTAGGGATTGAAGGGGGGCGTTTGAAAAAAAATTATTTGAGGAGCCAAAATTCAAAATGGCGGCGTTACAAAGGCTGACAAGTTTTTTTCAAACGGAAACATAACTTTTTTTATTGCCAAAAAATTTGTCAGCTGAAAACTAAAAACTTTTGTTGAAAAAATTTTTTGATAAATTTCATAGTTTTCAAGTGAGAACATCATTTTCAATTATTTCAGATGTATCCAGGATTTGTGTGTGTGTGTGTGTGTTTTTCTACCCATCGTGATCAAAGTTCGTTAAGGATTTAAAGAAACACGTTTTTGGGCCTGAAAATGGCACAAACGCTATTAAAATGGAAAAAAACTATTTTTCATCGATTTTCCTCCAAAATTTTCTCATGAAATATCGTCCAAATTTGAAAACAAAAAAAAAACAAAATTTTCAACAAAAAAATTTGATTCTTTTTTTGTTCAAGTGGTCATACATTCGAAAATACAACATTGAGCGGCTTGCCGTGAGACATTTAGTCTAATTGTCCCTACCACCGGCATTTGCGTTAGCCAAAGCGTAGGAGGTTGCATGGCTGACGGCATGAAAATGATGTTCTCACTTGAAAACTATGAACTTTATCAAAAAATTTTTTCAACAAAAGTTTTTAGTTTTCAGCTGACAAATTTTTTGGCAATAAAAAAAGTTATGTTTCCGTTTGAAAAAAACATGTCAGCCTTTGTAACGCCGCCATTTTGAATTTTGGCTCCTCAAATAATTTTTTTTCAAACGTCCCCCTTCAATCCCTAGAAGTTTTGTTCCACACAATAGTTCGTCCGAGCAATATTTTTCGAGAAAATTCAGGTGTAAGATTAAAATGGGACACCCTGTATATACATATATACATATACACACACACACACACATATATATATATATATATATATATATATATACACACTGCACTCTCTTGGCCGATGCATACACTATATAGTAATAAAGTGACAGAGCACGGGGCATTCTTCCTCAATTCTGCTTCGATCTTTTCGAATGGAAAACCTCAGGCGGTGCTCATCAATTGTCAAGTTGGATGCTTACTCCAAAACACATTGTGAACGTTTTATTTATGTCACTGGGTATCCGGCGGAAATTATTATTCGATTTATCAAATGACAATTGTGATGGAATAATTTTGCCGTTGTATCGTGGCAACAATATTGTTCCGGTTGTACGATAATTTGATGGACAGTGCCGCTGATGATGAAAGTTAAAATTATGACAGCTGCTGTGACGGTGGAATGAAAAACAATGGGAAAGAAAATCTGAGGTTATTTTTGCAGCCGTGGCCAGAGACTGGAAAAAAAGGCAGAAACTTTTATTCAATTTATCAAATGACAATCGCGATGGGATAATTTTGCCGTTGTATCGTGGCAACAATATTGTTCCGGTTGTACGATAATTTGATGGATAGTGATGATGATGAACGTGGAAATTATGACGGCTGCTGCGATGGTGGGAGAAAAACAGTGGGAAAGAAATCTTCATTTTTGCAGCGGCGAGAGACTTGCAAAAATGCAACTTGCATACGGAAAAGTTATACAGTTTGAAGAATATTCGGGCAATTGCGAGTAGTTTTATGGTGTTGAAATGTGCATCGTTGGAATGCAAGGGAATCCGTTATTTTTATTACTATAGGAATTCTTCATTTGCAGTTTTAACGAAATAAATGAAATGAACGAATGAAAAATGGAGAAGAAAGAATTGGTGCGTTCCAACGATGCAAACTTCAACGTCGTGTAAAAATCAGTCCATCAGCGAGGACTGGAAGTTTGCATCGTTGGATGCGATGAAGATTCTTTTGAATTTAAAAATTTTCATTATCGTTCAAAATCATAGATTTGTTTATTTATGTTAATTTTTAGTTAATTTATGTTCAAAATCATTTGGTTAATTTATCAGTTAATTTATGTTTTATAGCCAATAATTTATATCAGTTAATTTATCAGTTAATTAATCAGTTAATTTATATTCAAAATCATTATGTTCAAAAAAAGTTAATTTATTATATGCTCAAAGTCATAAATTTTCTTTATCGTTCAAAATCATAGAAATCATAGATTTGACGTTGTAGATAGCTAAATAAGAATCCTAAGAAATGTTTCCATGATTTTCGTAGCTCAAGTTTGCCAAGAGACATTCGGGAAAAAAATACATTTTCGTTGCACTGCAATGATGGAAACTTCAACGTCATCCATCATCGGTCTAGTTCAGCTCTGCATCGTCAGCCAGCAATTGACACTCTTTTTTTACTTTACCATTCATTTATTCAAATCATCTTACGAATATCACAAAATTACCGTGTCTCTTATTTTTTTGCATGACGTTGAAGTTTGCATCGTTGGAATGCAACGAAAATTCTTGATTTTTTCATTTCTTTATTTTGTTTATTATCCAAACTCTTCTGTTGCAGTTCAGGGTTACCTGAGAAGGATCTTTAAATGGATGCAAAGGATTCAAAAGGATCTTTCGAAGGTTCTTAGATATGCAAAAAAAAATTGATAACGAAAAAAAATATATTCGCTGCACTCCACCGATGCAAACTTCAATACCATCTAATAGGGCTACCGCCTGAGAGTTTTGGGGGAAAACCCTAGCAGAACTGAGGAAGAGTATCGCAGAGAGGGCGATATGACGTCCAGCGGGATGATTTTTCGTACGAGTCAATTCTCAACAGCCTTCGTTTTCAAAAGTACTCCAAAATGTCCATATTTCCGATGCCCCTTGACAAACGTCAAAATTACATCGAATTCGATTTTTCGCCCCCAGATTAAAATTACTCAATTGACTTTCGTTGTTTTTTTTTCCAATAAATATTTCCGCACAAGCGTGTCTTAAAAAAGTTAAGAAAATCATCCAACTTTGTACGAAATCCCCCATACAAATTTCACGGAGAAGCCGGACGGACTCGCGTCAGAGATTCCGAGGCGGAACGAGCAAATCAAGCAACGTTTGGCTCATCGCAGTCTCATTTCTCTTTCACGTTTTTTTTTGTTCTCCTCTCCCGCTGCTTCGCAGCATCCCCGTTCGAGTGATCTCAACAAGCCAGTACCGAAGATGTATATACAACTTTTTATACGCGGAAGTCGGTGGTATCCGTCCCGTGACCCCTTACCCCCCCCCCCCCCCCGAGCCCTTCGTGTATATTTCATACTCGAATATACGCGACGAGAAAACTCGGAGAGTTTTGTGCGGACCTGCTACGTTATACGGATGAGTAAATGCTGGATTTCTTAAGCATTTTTGTTTGTCCCTTTTGTCTAAATGTTGGAGGGAGATCACGGTACGAGGAATAGCCCCGAGGCCTCTTTTCCGCTCTTTAACGCGGCTAATCAGCCGGATTTTTAATGATTTTTTTTTTTTTTTCAAAACTACCTCCCGATCCCCCGAACGGTCGTTCGATCGTCCGAGGAGTCTCCGCGGTGAGATACATCATTTGCCACCGGACGAGAAATATCAGATTTCCACGACCGACACGCGAAACTATACGTATACGTTATAGGTACCGGAGACGTATGAAATTTCCGTGCACTCGACGGAAACGGAAACCGGACGTTGCGCGACCTTACACGGGGCATTCTCGTGGAATGCGACGATTCATCGTGTTAAGGGCGGGGTAAAGTATTAAATTTTTTTTTTTCATTTTTTTTTTAATTTTTTAAATGAATGCATAATATATCAAGAATATTGTGTTAAAATTTTTATGCAATCGAGAAGTGTTCTCAAACTTATGTGCAATGAGCGCTAAGCGACCAAACTCTTCTGCGTTTTTCAAACTGTTTTTCTGAGACTTGTGATATTTGAAGTCCGTGTGCACGATAACTCAAAATCTACTGGACCAATCGCTTTGAAATTTTGCACAGTACTTCTTCACATAATTCACCAGGTATTGTTGAGAGCTTTTTTGTTTTTTTTAATAATTACTAATTTTTCAACAACAAATTAGCCGATTTTTTTTAGCGAAAATCGGGTTTTTGGCTCCCGAGGGCTACGAAAAATGGAAAAATCGAAAAAAAAAAATCCTCCCGTCATTACCTCGAGAAACATCTCCTTTAAGGAGTAAGGCCACTGTAAATTTTTTGAAAAATCGAATTTTTTTTTATTGGCTTAAAAAATAGTTTAAACCCTCTAGTTTAAAAATAGTTTAAATCCTTTTAACTTCTTTTTTAAATTTTTTCCAATAAAAAACTATTCGCAAAACTTTAAACGCGTTTTTCTCGAAACATGGTTTTTCAAAATGGCACGCAGCATAACTCGAACAATTTTCATTTTTTTTACTTGAAATTTTAACCAGATGTGAACATTTACATTATCTTGAGAATGTCGATCGGAATTTTCAAGAACTTTATTTATTGATTTTTTATTAACAAAAAACTTGCCGTTTTTTTCGTCAAAAATCAATTTTTTTTTCAAACGCACGCCAAATCCACAAAAATTGATACTTTTTAAAATCCGATCGACATTCTCTAGCTATAGCCCTCTAGATTAATGGTTTTTTTTTGTTCTAGATTCAAAAGTGCACCAGTGGTGCTGCGTGCCGCGGAGCCCTGGAAGCAAAACATGTCCCGGGAAGATAGCTGTGGAACCGCCATTTTGTTTTTTTTTACTGTAAAAAAATTTTATAATAAAGTTTAATGTATGCCCGATAACACCATTAAAAGTTTTTTTTCAAATACCTTCAATTTCGGGAGCAAAAAATTAGTGAAAAAACCTTTTTTTTTGGGCCGTTACAGTGGCCTTACTCCTTAACAAATGCATTTTGATTTTTTTGTTTCAGATGATTCTGTTGCGAGTTATGGTGCACACCGCAAACCAACTTTTTTCGAGGCGCCTCCGGGGTTTAATTTTCACTCGCTCAATTTTGAATATTTTGCAATGCAAATTTAGGAGAATGTTGTTGAAATGTTACTTTGTTATATGAAAATTTTTCAATAAACGAACACTATTCGTTACGCCAAAAAAAAATCTTAAAAACATGCCTTTTTTTCGCCGAATTAACTTTACCCCGCCCTTAAACGAGTATTCGTAAAGCGAGGATTATATTTTATCCACCTTGATCGAGGCATTTTAATTCGCGTGATCGTCTTTGACGTTGGCTCGGCTCGCGTGGATGGGATCGTCCGAATCATCGATAAAATTAATCAACCACGAGGTATCCCGATCAATTGGACATTTCGAGTGGAAGATATTTACGATACGATTTCGTGGGAAAAAAATACCGAATGCGACTTCGAACGGATCTTAGTGAAGGAAATTTCGTGAGTTGGAACTTCATTAAATTTTTAATCGATGGCTATTTGAATTAAACGACGATGAAAAACTGCTCAGGGAATGGGATTTGTCTCAATGGGGAAAAATAAACTTTTTTTAAGGCTAATTAACGGATGGATGACGTTTAGAGATTTTAGGGGACTTTAATGTTGGATCATTATTTTTTAAATGAAATTCCCACGATCGAGTAACGAACGTTATTTGATAATGACGAAAGTTCGTTTTTGGTAATTACAAAAGGTTGCTGATTTGGAGTTCACGATGGGGAGCTGTGAAAGTTGAAAATCACATTTTCGTTGTGGCTTGTCAAAGTGAAAAAAAAGTATTATCCAATCGGAGGGAAATTTAGAATTCGGGAATTCCCGTGCAGAAATTGTCGCAAGGATCCAAATGGATTGCCATACTTGTCTCCACTTCCTGATATACTAAAACGTCACGATCGTACAGTGGATTCTAATCGGGACTCCCCATTGCAATTTAATGAACGAATTCATTTTAAACCCTAAAGGACTGTCACTTTATCGAACCGAATCCGATGAGATTCCCGATGGATCTCATCGCATTCTGTACGTTGATTTTAATAAACAAAATATATAGATACACAAAATGATCTTGAAAAAGTATAAATACAAAAGTATAGATACACAAAATGATCTTGAAAAAGTATAAATCTTATCTTAAGGGATTAGCCCCACTTGCGATTTTGAAAAAATCGATTTTTTTTTTATTGCATTTTTTTGAAGTATAAGTATCTGAGAATATGTCCCGAAAATGTCAAGTCGATCCGAACAAAATTGACTGAGATATGAGCGTTGAAAGAGAAGAATCCGTTGTGTAAACGACCGGCTAAATGAAACTTTAAACGCGTTTTTCTCAAAATGGCATTTCTGAAGTCGGTGACCAAGATTACTCGAACACTAATGAACCGATCTTCTTGAAATTTTGCAGGCTTATTTAATACATAAAAATGTAGTCTTTAATCGTTCGATTTTTTTTTTTTTCGAAAAAAATGGCAGTTTTATAGCCAAAAAATGGCCGTTTTTTTTCGTTAAAATCGAACCATTAACTTTGACTGTCCGCCATTTTGTGAAAAATGAATCTTTTTTAAAATCCTTCGATTAAAGACTAGTTTATACTTATATTTGACTAAATCCATCCGCATTTTTTTTTTCAGATGATCCACTTCGCCGCAATGTTGGTCACCGCAAACCGTGTATATAAAAACATTATTTCATTGACGGCCATTTGCCACTAAACAATGTAATATTTTTCAATAAAAAGAATTACTGAAAGTTCTTCAAGATGTGATCTTTAAGATGGTATATTGATCGATTAAAAAAGTTTTGTAGTTTTCTTTGAAAAAATTCATGAAAAAGGCCTTTTGTTGCGCTACAAGTGGGGGTAACGCCTTAAAAAAGTATAAGTCGCCTTAAAGAGTACAACTTAAAAATTGATTTGAATTACACTACTGATAATCCACTGTAATTATCGTTTACTGTTTATTGTACTGCACTTTGAAATAATGTAACCACATATATACACTTAGGGTGGCGCAAATTTGAGCTCTATTTTTTTCGTTTTTCTCACCATCCAATTATCTTCTTTAAAGAAAAATAATTGTCGCGAAATCTGCGAGCGGTTCAAAAATATTTGGAGCTCGCTTAAGCCTGCCAAAAATTCAAATTTTCATTAAAAAATCGATTTTTTTTTTCGTTTATTTCTCATCCACGAATTTTACGTTTTATAATTTTTAAACTAACCTCGCGAAAGCTCTAGTCGCTCAATGAATATTTAGTGGTCGTTCAAGAGCTTCGAAATTTACAATTTTTGCCGATTTTTTTTTACTCTTCTCAGTCGTAAATTTGACTCTTTTTAACTTTTTGACAAATTTTTCAAAACAATCAAGCATTTTTCTTTAAAAACAGATTTTTTAAATTTACCTCACCCTACTAACCCAAGAATTATAATCTTTGTTCTTCTAAAATAATTCTTTAAAGCTCTTGTCCGTAAACATAATTAGAGGTCTCCCGTTTTATCGGGTTAGAAGTGTAAGGTAAATAAAAAAAAATCCGTTTCTAAAGAAAAAGAGTATTAATTTTTTTTTTAATTTTACAAAGTGTTAAATTTATGAGTGAGAAGAGAAAAAAATCGCGACATATGGAAATTTCGAAGCTCTTGAGCGACCACTAAATATTCGTTGGCCGGGTAGAGCTTTTGCGAGCTTAAGGGGCCAGTCCACTTTGAAAATTTCAAAAAATCGAAAGCAAGCAAGACTTGGAGAAATCGACGATGATGAGCAATCAGAAGGGATTTTACACGGTGCAGGAATTGCCGATTGAGTTTGGGCAAGAGTTTTTCATAGTATAAACTTCAAACGCGTTTTTCTCGAAACAACGTTTTCAAAATCTAGCTCCATCCTATCTCTAAAACTAATAAACCGATTCTCTTGAAATTTGAACCACGTATTGTAAACATGATTCGCAACAAGTGACCCTCGTAGGTTTGAAAATTTTGATCTTTACTCTTTTTTTTGCGAAAAACTGCGAGAAAAAAACGAATTTTTCATCTGCCATTTTTTAATTTTTTGATAAAACTTTATATCCGAGGCTCATTTTGTAGCTGGTGTCATATTGAATCTAATGGACTTTGATTTTTTTGTTGCAGACAAGTCGTTGCCGAGTTGCGATGTTTATATCGCTTTTGTACTTATATATATAGTTTTTGTACTTAAAAATAAATAAAAATTAATTAAAAATATTTAAAAATCTTTTGATGTATTTTAAGACTGTTTATCGAGCCCAACAACTTTTATATTCATATCTTTTACAAAATCCTCAAAAAAAAAATCGCGAAAATAGCCTTTTTTCGTGGCTCCAAAGTGGACTGGCCCCTTAATTTTTAAATTACAAAGCGTAAAATCCTTGGGTGAGAAGTAAACGAAAAAAATCGTTTTTTAAATGAAAATTTGAATTTTTGGGAGGCTTGAGCGACCTCTAAATATTTTTTGACCGCTTGCAGCTTTCGCGACAATTTTTTTTCTTCTTAATAGTAGATAATTGGATGGTGAGAAAAAGGAAATAAATAGAGCTCAAATTTGTGCCACTCTAATGTACACCCTTACGAAGCGTGGAGGTTATGTTTCAACACGCCGAGTTTTCTCTCGTAACTTTTCACACATTTTCGATTCGAACGTGGTGAAAATTTTCAAAAGGCCTTAATCGGGCAGAGTGCAGAATCCAATTGGCTTCCAACGTGGACTCCCTACGTGCGGCGTCCCCGTCAAAATCCTATAGGGATGTGGTGGTATCTGGGGACTCCCCAACAAATTTCTGCACGGGTTTTTCCGATTGATCATTTTGGAATTCGAATAAATACAAAAAAAAAACACCTGATTGGCGAAAACATCGAAAGAATTCTACCGTTCCTCGAACTATTTCTGCGTGACTCATACAAAGTCGACATCGAACGATGAGACTGTGAAACGCGTTTGTTTGCTCGTTCCGTTTACGCAAGTATGTGTAATCCAGAATCGAGATCGTGTATCCTCGAACTATCTACGAATTTCGATTGAAATTAATGATATTTGCTGATAAATTATTTCTTCGAAAATTGGGACAATCGACTCGATTCTGAATTATCTTACAATCGCTGTACAACGTTAAATCACCGAGGTTTCGAAATCAATGATTTATACAATGATTAACATTATTTGTGGCAAATAACGAAAAAAAAATTCGCGAGCTTTGATATTTTTTTTTGTTTTGTTACAATGTTTGTCAATGGCGCATAACATATCACGCGTCAATCGCACTTGTACTGTTTTGCACTGTTACAATTTCAATATTTCATTTTATCGAACGAGCCACAGGGCGATCCAGAAGAGAAATTGTAACGACATTGTTAACGTGCCAATAATTCTTCAAAGTCTCACACGAGACACCCTGCAGTTTGTTTCGTTTCCAACTTTTGCCTAAATGGCCTTGTCTCTTTGCCAAAAATAACATGATTATTGTAGTCCCAAAAAGACTTGATCGTACGTTTGCGTCTTTAAAAGTAGTATATGTTAAGAAGAACCGTGTTGCTTCACCCAAACGAGCAGCATTAATTGCCTCTTTTTCTGACAGATGTACCATTGGCACAAAATATAATTAATTAGAAATATAAAATTCAAAGAATTGCAGAGCTTTTAAGTTGCGCAATTTCGTTTTTTTTCTATGCTTTCTGTCGTTCAACGAACAATAAGTTTATTTTGAAAGATACGATTTTTTCCACAGCGTTCTTCAAAGAAGAAGAGTCACGCTTCAAAATGTTGTTATATTTGTTTCGCCATCTTTTTTAATAAATGTAAATTCGACTATAAAAGCAAAATCCAATTTATCTTTATATTTTATATTATATATTTATATTTTAATAAGTCGAATATCCAATATTAAGGGGGGAAATCACAGTAGCACGAAAAAATAGGCATATTTTCGGGAATTAATTTTGGCTGAATAAAAGTATCAATCGAAAATCTGTAAAGTAGGTTTTATAGCAATACTAAAAAAGTACAAAATGTAATTTTTTCAATAAAAAATATTTTAAAATGGCGGCTGCGCAGCATATGCCCCAAGGCGCCTTTTTTTGAGCTCGCCGAAGACATAACTCGAGCAAATTTTTACCGATCGACTTGAAATTTTGACAGTAGCTTCGAAACATCTTTCTCCACGGAGCTACGTAGGATTTTTATTTTATATGGCTTACTTTTTTTTATCGATGGCGTTTTTTTTTGTTAAAAATTTAACGTTATTTTCAAACATGCAGCATTTTGCGAAAAATCAATATATCGAAAAAATCCTACGTAGCTCCGCGGAGAAAGATGTTTCGAAGCTACTGTCAAAATTTCAAGTCGATCGGTAATGGCTCCGCTATGGAATATTTTTCACAGCTGCAGACCGCAATACTATATGAATAATCTTCTGAAAAATCGATGGCCGAATGCCGTTCGATATAAAATAAATTAATTAAACACAGCTTCAAGACATTAGGCAGATGCAGACCGGACAAATAATTAGTGGTAATGCAGCTCGTTAGAGTGTAACAAGGAGTTATTTCCAATACACTATTTTTCGCAGATCACAAAGTCAGATCCTCAATGATAATCAATACTTATGTGGTTCGAAGTTCATCAGCATAGATCGAATGCAATAGGAAATAAGCTTCAAGTGAGGGCACCACTGTGACGGGTGAAAAATCGATTTGTTCACGTTGAAAATTTACCAAGTTACAGACGTTTTAGCATGAGCAGTTAGCGAAACAATTTGCGTATATTGAAACTTTGCGTTTTTCTCGACCTGACCGGAATCGTAACTCTTCTTATAATTGTCCGATTGTCAATTTTCCAAAACCAAAATTTCTGTTATTGCAGTAGTTAACGCTGTACATAGCCGTTTTTTTTTTGTTATTGAAATTTAGTAATAGTACAGTGGTGCTGTATATTGGAATCGGAAAAAATTAGAAGGCTAGTTTTTTGACAGATGATTTTGTAGGTGCCACGGGTGCTAAAACCAAGTTTGCCTAAAAAACGGGGGGTAGGGTGTTTTTAGGGGATGGGGGTGGTTTAATGGCAAACTACAACCCCCACGAGATCGGCGCCGGGAGACAAAATGTTCAGAAAAATCCGGGTTTTATTTTTGTCCATAGCGCCGAAGTTGTGGAAGTTCATTTTAGGGGTGAAAAAGTGGGGTGAAATTTTGAAAAATCAGTTTTCATTCGATAACTCTTTAGGACAAATTCGTACAATTTTTGTTCAAATGGAAACGTTGTAGACCTTGAAAAGACGCGTCGATCGAGTATTCGATCAACCCTCTCCAATAATATCTTCACCCCCAAAAGAATTGTTGAAGAATTAACAAAAAAATTGTTTATTGAATAACTCAAAAACAATCGTTTTTTCGGGGATGGTTCAAATGTAGGAAATGTAGAGAATAATTTTCTCTATGTTTTCGTTCCTATACACAACTTTTGAATTTTGCTTTTTCGAACCTCTCTCAGGGGTTGAAAGTTCAAAATGAAATTCTGGGAAAACTATTGACCGAAACTAAAGATATACGAGTTTGGCGCTGTGGACAAAAAATGTAGCTGAGGGTTCAAGCTACAAATTCTTCCACGGCGGCGAATTCGTGCCGTCAATAGTTTTCCCAGAATTTCATTTTGAATGTTCAACCCCCGAGAGGGGTTGGAAAATCAAAATTCAAGGGTGGTCCGTAGCAACAAAAATATGGAGAAAATTATTCTCTACATTTCGTACATTTGAACCATACTCGAAAAACCGATTGTTTTTGAGTTATTCAATAAACTATTTTTTTGTTGTTTTTTAACCATTTTTTGGGGGTGAAGATATTATCGGAGAGTGATGATCGAATACTCGATCGACGCGTCTTTTCAAGGGCTACAACGTTCCCATTTGAACAAAAAACGTACGATTTTTTTCTAAAGAGTTATAGAATTAAAACCGATTTTTCAAAATTTCACCTCACTTTTTCACCCTCAAAATGAACTTCCACGACTTCGGCGCTGTGGACAAAACTAAAGCCCGGATTTTTCTGAACATTTTGTCTCACGGCGCCGACCTCGTAGGGGTTGTGGTTTGGCATTAATCTACCCTCATCTCCTTTCATCCCCTAAAAAAGAACCCTACACCCCGATTTTTAGGCAAACTTGGATTTAGCTCCACCTACAAAATCACCTGTCAAAAAACTAGCCTTCTTCTAATTTTCTCCGATTTCGGGTTTTTTCCAGCGACAGCAAGACTGTACTATAATTTTTGCGCCCCCAAATATAAGTAAAAATTTCGGCAAAATTACACTTTTTTTTAACCCCCGCCATTTTGAGAACTTTTTTTTCGAAAAACGGCTGCATGCAACGAGAACTACATTTATACAGATTATAAGACACTTGTTTTATTTTTTAGACCAACCATTGTCTAGTTACCGATCCAGCCATTGGATCACATCTTTTCCACAGAGACTCTTTCATACCTGGGGCCGGGTTGAAATTCCGAACTTTGAATGATCAGAACGCTCAAAGCTCCGAAAGAATATTACTCCGAAAGATTAAAACTCCGAAAGAATTTTACACGAAAAACCAAAACTCCGAAAATCTAAACACCGTCAAAATAATTCGGCTATGGAAGTTTTTAAAGTTTCAAAATTTTCAACAAATCGCCGAATTATTTCAAGATTTTTTTTTTCCCCAAGAAGTGATTTTACGTCAATTTTGAAATTTGTCTAGACAATGTTATACGTTCTACATCATTTACAATCAACTGGTAGACTTTCGCTGGCGTAATCTCGACGAACCTTGTAATTTCGGAACGTTAAAATTAGGAATTTTAAACCGTCAGCGCATTCAAAGTTCGGGATTTCAACCCGGCCCCCATGTCAAGATCATGCCAGCGAAAGTCTACACAGTTGACTCTAAATGACGTAGAACGTATAACATTGTCTAGACAAAGGCCATAGCCGGGTAAGTAGGGAAAAATTGCCTCCGCATTTTCTCCAGCGAAATTTGGAGTATATTCTGAGGTATAAAAAAAAACAAATTTTCTGAAAATTTCATCCCCGTCAACGCAATGGTTTTGGAAATATGATTTTTTTTTAATTAAAAAAAATGAAAATTCCGGAAACGCTTCAGTGGATCGATTCGATTTTTGTTGGTACTTGTTACGATCAAACGTGTTACGAAATAAAATTATAGAACATCTTGCGAAAGATTTAGGTTTGAAAAAAAATAATGTTCCTTGTTTTATTTTTTTTTACTATAATCCACTTGGGGTACAATAACGAATTTTTTTTCATATAATCTTTGGGCACCTTATTAGATTATATAATTTTTTCAAAATGATCGGTTTGGTACGCCACAGTGAAAAAAAAAAGAAACAGACCTTATTAATATATTTTAGTTATATATCTATATAACTAAAATATATCAATAAAGTGGTTTCTTTTTTTTCACTGTGGCGTACCAAGACGATCATTTAGTCACATATCAGACTTTATTGATATTTTTAGTTATATATCTATATAACTAAATTATATTAATAAAGTGGTTTCTTTTTTTTATTAATATTTTAATTATTAATATTTTTCAAAATGATCGGTTTGGTACGCCACAGTGAAAAAAAAGAGAAACAGACTTTATTAATATATTTTAGTTATATATCTATATAACTAAAATATATCAATAAAGTGTGTTTCTTTTTTTTCACTGTGGCGTACCAAAGCGATCATTTTGATAAAATTATATAATCTAATAAGGTGTCCAAAGATTATATGAAAAAATTTTCGCTATTGTACCCCAAGTGGATTATAGTAAAAAATAATAAAACAAGGAACATTATTTTTTTTTCAAACCTTAATCTTTCGCAAGATGTTCTATAATTTTATTTCGTAACACGTTTGATCGGAACAAGTACCAAAAAAAAAATCAAATCGATCCACTGTACCGTTTCCGGAAAAAAAATTTTTTTTTCGATATTCAAAACAAATTTATTTTTCTAAAACCATTGCGTTGACGGGCAGGAAGTTTTCAGAAAATTTGTTTTTTTTATGCCTCAGAATATACTCCAAATTTCGCTGGAAAAAATGCGGGGGCAATTTTTCCCTACTTACCCGGCTATGGCCTTTCAAAATTGACGCAAAATCACTTTTTAATGAAAAAAAAAAATTCTTGAAATAATTCGTCGATTTATTGAAAATTTTCAAACTTTAAAAACTTCCATAACCGAATTATTTTGGCGGTGTTGAGATTTTCGGAGTTTTGGTCTTTCGTGTAAAATTCTTTCGGAGTTTTCATATTTCGGGGTACTATTCTTTCGGAGTTGTGAGCGTTCTGACCATTCGAAGTTCGGATTTTCAACCCGCCCCCATCATGAATTTCGTAACATTAAAATTCGGAATTCTAAACCGTCGGAGCATTCAAAGTCCCAAACAAACCCGGCCCCTCATACCTCAATAACGTTGTCAATTATCAATTCTGAAAAATGAATATTTTCACGAAACAAGTTGAATGCATGCCCACCAACATATCTTTTTTTCCAAATCCCAAATTAATAATCTAGTGGACACGAAAAAATTCATAAAAACGACCTTTTTCAGTCCGTCACAGTGGTGGTCCTCCCTTAACCTACAAATGTCCACCAGCGAGAGGCAAATTACTTGAATTCTGCAGAAAAAGACCCCCGACAATTCGATAATCAACGAGAAAATCTGATCGAAAGTAAAACAGAAAATACATATATGCATATACGGACTTTCTTCTTTCTAGATAACCCCGGAGCTCGCCAAGTATAACAAGTACAGAAAAAAATGATTTCTCCGAACCATACATGACTTCGCGTCGCCGCACTGATTTCACCTTCTCTCATTACTTTACATCGAATTTTCACGCAACAAAACTGTATTTGCATCTATGGATTCGTAACGTTTTGTTTTTTCTCGTATTTACAACGAAAATTCGCACAGCTCGCATTTCGTGAAAAACACTCTCCATTTCGCGGGTCATTCGCGACTCCGGATAAAGAGAACGTGGTTGATTCGAAAATACATTTGCATTTTTCAAACGCCAACGAAACACAAATGGGAAACGAATTTCTCGGAAAAAAAAAAAAACGAAAAAAATGATCGTCGACGAATTCCTATCGAAGTCAGTTGTATTTGAATAAAATCGTTTCTCAGTACACTTTATATAATATACATTCGCTATTCTCTATTACATTATATGCAGGCTTTCTCTCGACGGTGTAATAAAAATTACGTTTGTATACAATACGGTTGTGAACGAACGAAAGAAAAAACGAAATTAAAGAGTATGCTCTCGAGAAAGAATCCATATATTATTTCGCAGGGTAAATTATTTATGAAAATTAGATGAAAAAACAAAAGACAATGTATTTCTAGTAGAAAACGTTTTTGGCTCGTAACCACGTGTCTGGTCTGACCCATAGTCGCGAATACCCGAGATTTAATTCTCGCGCCTTACGATCGCTCTCTCACTTTCTGTATCACTCGCTCGCTCGGTCTCTCTCGCACAAAAATTCTCGTACATTCTTATCTCCGTTTGACGCTTCATCAGCCCATCGTCATCTACGTACAATTTATTATAAATGCGAACACCTTTTCATTTCGTATATATATTTTTATATATATATATACATACAAATATATTTCTTATATATCTGTACATATATTTTCAAAAGAAGAGCATGCGGTGCAACTCCACGTGTGTCATAGACGATACAATACCTCACGCGTAAACCACTAATTATTTACAGAATTCTCGTTGGAGCACGAACGAGCTCTCGAAAAATAGAGTTCGATATTTTCGAACGAGCAAAAAAATATCCAGCCTCGAGTTTCTTTCTATCCGATACAAATTTGCAATGTTTCGTTTTTTGCTTTGTCCTCGGCTCTTTCGTTTTGTTCTGGGCTTGTATTTTTGTACACACCGAATGCCACAATTTCTTTGCCAGCTCCGGTGAATTCTCGTGCTTGAATTTACAATTGAACGAATGACAATCACGTTCACCATGTTTATTGCGGGCTCGATCGTTTTTTCTCATTTCGAGTGATTCGTTCGAGTGGCTCGATGAATTTTTATTTATTTTTTTTTTCGATGGTAATTGATCCTCGCCGATTAGTAATCTCTGTAAACTCAAAGGCATTTATAGTCTCTATAAACTCGAGTGCTTTTGAAGGAAACTTTATACGGGCATTGCTATCGGATAAATTCCTCTATTGATATGCGAACGAAAAGAAAAAAAAATTAATCACCGATAATGCTCAAGAGAACGTTGCTTGACAGATAAGAATTATTGTACCAGGGTCACTGGAATAATTCGTGGCTCGACGTTAATTTTGTCAATTGTACGAGAAAAAAAAAAATACGTCTTTACCTTCAACATTGCAAGTTTGTCTCGATTTTTATTATGGTTTCCTGAAAAAATATCAATACGCGATGATTTATTTTCATTATTTTCTTCTCTCCCGAAATACATCTCGTTCAATTATATTCGAGGGTTTCTTGCTTTTTGTGTTGCGATCATATTTATTTTATGTACAGAAAATGAGTTTTTTGTAGATGCTTTCTCTCTCTCTCTCTCTTTCACCGAAAATCTGTTAATACAATTTCATTAAACGCTATTTTTTGCACGCTCATTAAACTCGCCTCCGTCGATATTAATTCTGGATAAATCACAGAAAACCGTATATATGTATATACACATCTTTTGCGCAAAATCGAGCAAATCGTACGCGGCTCTTTCAATTTCCACGCGGATGATTTGCGGAAACAAGAACGCACAATATTATCGTACTTGTCCGGAGTGGCAGTGGTGTTTTTGTGTTTGCATTTTTTATTTCAATGTATAAGTTTTCTTTCTTCTCGATGGACTTGGTCTCGAGAGTCAGCGCGACGAGCGATTCGGCAGCGGAGCAATTACATCCGCCTTTGTTCTCGAGAATGTTTCAAATGGAAAACAATTGACCGAGAAAATGACGTTGCGAAAAATCTAGGCCTGAATAACGAGTGCGAAAAACGCATTGGATTGAACGATTTTCCTACTCGGTCAAATAATGACGCTTTTCAATATTCATTGTCCGATAACCAAAGTGAATTTTCAAGTATATATATATATATATATATTTCGTTATCATTTTTTAGGTCTTTCAAGTGAGTGATTCGAATCTCTCGACTCGCTCGTCCCAATGACTGCGATCCCGGCAGTGATACAATGACATTTTCAAGTCGAAAGAAAAAAAAAACGTCCCAACCGTCCATATACTCTTCATCCTTAATCTATAAAGTACTCACTACATTCAGCGGATCTCTTTTTCATTTCCTCCTCTAATATTACACAACGTACACTTATCAAACACACAAGAGCAAGTCGTACAGGTAGGTGTGTGCGGTCGCTAGAAAGTGAAGAAAATAAATCTTCCCTCAGTGTGAGAGAAACATTTTACAAAGGAGGAATAACATGTGTGTGTGTGTGTCATAGAGAGTAAGAAATTTACAATTGATGAGAAAGAGTCGTTCCCAATATCTTCGTTGGGGTCGTTCCGCGTCGTTCGCCAACTTCTCCCCGGAGAAGTTCCACAAAACTTATCAAATACGCGTCATCGCATTATAATAAACGAATAAAAACGAAAATCGCAAAACACCGAAAAGAAAAAGGAAGAGAAGAAAAGAATAAAAAAAAAATTCTCACGACAAGTCTTAAGAACGAGAGGAAACAAAGTGGCACGAAATTCCGCAAACGCTTGTAAACGGGCGTGCTGTTTTTTTTTTTTTTCTATTCTTCGTCGTTGTAACTCGCGCGTCAATCGCGAGTTACAAATTTTTGTCATCGTCTATTCAGTCGTCGAGGCGCTTTCGCGACCCTCAATCACGTTTTGTACCTCGAGCTTACGCAAAAATCGAATTTTCGTATCTTTTGTTTCTTTCTTTTCGCTTGCCGCTCCGTATAATTTTTTCCTCGTTGGAGTAATCCTAGCCTAGGGGAATTTTATCAACGGGGCTTTCGCCCGCAGTCTTCGAAGGACCGAAAAATATAATGGAAAAAAAAGAAAATACGATAGGCTAAAAATCCGCGCGATCTTCGCATTCGGAAGAAAGAGAAAAAAAAAACTAACTAACGTACAAGGATAACGAAGCTTAATAAAATAACGAAGGAAAGAAAAAAAGAGAGAGAAATCACGCCGGTGGGATGAACGTCCGTGGTTATCGTCCCGAATATTCACAATTTAGCAGTGGAAACTTAACGATTAGAGACGAATCTTCGCGAAAATCATACGTTATTCTCACTTTCGCAATATTCAGTCTGTCTCTACATACGTGTATCGTTTTGGACCGATTGAATCGCGGATCTCGCGCAATCCGCCACTGAAAGTGTCAGCTATACTTTTCTTTCCTCGTTCCTCCTGCACTCCCTCATTGCTGTACTATCGAGATCAAGCTTGAACGTAACGCAATTCTCTGATCCTGCTCCCAACTATCGCGGAATGGAGGGGGGGGGGGGAGCTAGCGAGGCTACGAATAAATAAAAGCTTAAATGGAGGTCTGAGCAGATTTGGTCCCACTTGGCAAAATTTCTACGCGAGTGGAGTACAATAAAGATGAAATTTCAGCATCCCTGAGAGATCCATTATTCCCCGTGAACAATCGTAAATTAAGCGGAACGATCGAACGATTTTTCTCCCTTTTGTTCCGTGTTTTTTTCATTTTCTCGTACTTTTGGAGCAGGATCAATGATCTTTCGTTTCGTCATGCCACGAGAACAAATTTGAACGCACGCGGAACGAAGCCAGGAGCGAAATAAGAAAACGACTCCGCAATGAATTATCGTGAATTTTAGCGAACGAATACACGGGGGCAACGTGACATTCGTATGGCACCTAAGTGTTTTCAGATGACAATCGTATCTCCACGTACACATTGTACATCTCCTACAAATTAATTTAAGACGAAAGAATTGCTTTACAGAGACGAAAAAGTGAATGGTTCCTCGATAGATCACGTTGGTGGTGTTTTCTCAATCGGTAAGCTCCTATCTCGGCAGAGAGGCTCTAGTGACAACGGTCATTTTGACGTTTCAATCGTATCATCCTCGTTCAACGTCCGTATAGTACATATATTGAAACTTTTACATTCAGTTTCACAACATTTACGTTCAGTTCATTTACGTTCAGTTGTGCAAGACCAAAAGACAATTTCATTCGAAAATCGTGTATCCACGGGAATAGTGGTTTTTGCAAAAATATTCTCTACTTTTTACGGGAACAATTTGCATCAAAAATACACTGTACATTTACATTGAAAACGCTTGATACGCTGTCGCAACTTGTGAAATTTGTCATTCTCTTCTGTATCAAAGTCGGCGATGGTATTTGAATTTTTGTATCGAAAGTTTCTCCATAATCAGACTTTTACACAAATGTTAACTGCACTTTTTAACCCGAACGATAGTTGTACGAAAATATTTGGTGTCGAAGCTCGCACCGTTGAAGTGCAACGAAAGTCTTTTGTATTTTCATTTCTTCGTCTTCGGTACCGTCTTGACTCTTAATTTGCAGTTTCACGTTATGGATCCCCAATGAGGATCTTTGAAAATATTTTTGTGACATAGCCTAAAAGTGGCAAGAAAAAATAGGGCGAAACGAAAAAAATTCGTCGCATTCCAACGATGCAAACGTCATCATATGCAAACGCGCGATCACGATTGTTGAAATGACTATTTTTCCATGTTAGTTTCTTTAGATCCGTCGAAAATTCGATTTTGGAATGAAAAAAACGCGTCAGAAATAATTCACTCGCGGTGCGATGAAGGGATCTCTGTAAATTTGTCATATTCGAACTTTTTTCCTACATCCTGTGCTTTTCGCTATCTCTTATCGTGTCAAGCTCCCGTGACGTGATTAAAATTCAAAACTGTCGCTACTGTTTGGACACGACGTTCGATACATGGTCAACAGGCGGCCAAATGCTCTTCGCTATGTTGGGACCGCTGATTTCAAGGCTCGACAAAGTTCTCTCTTCCCGCCAATAGCAGTTCGACGCCTATCGAGAAAACCTTCCGAACAGGGATCTATCGAAGAAAACTTATAATTTCGTCGTCAGGGCCGTAAAACTCGCGCGTTGTGCTTTAAAGTTCTATTCGACGACATTCGCGTACACTGGCAGTGTTCATTCAATATCCACGAGCAACGGAACAATCTACCGCGTGAAAAACGTCACACGGATAGATCGAAATTGGCAGTTTTTCTTTTCATATTTCTCTTTTCTTTTTCATATCACTATCGCAACTCTGATCTCGCAGAATTCCTAACTAAACGCAATTTCATTGATCAGAATGAGAAAATCATTTTTCTCTCGCGTCTAACGGTGTGGAATGAAAATGACGATTGTGAGACGGAGAAATTGTACGAAGCACGAGAGGGAGGCAAAATAATAAAAAAGAAATTAAATGAAAACAAACCAAAAAAAAAACGGAAAAGAGCAACGACGAGCAATTGCGACTAAGAACTAGGCAGTAGAAAAATTCTACATTCGCTTTTATATCCGAAGTACGAGAAGAGAAAATGAAAAATTCGGCAGTGTTCTTCTTTTTCTTTCGGCAGTGACGAGTTAACGATTGGTCTCATCTTTTTAGTCATTAGCTACTCTGCTTCATCGTTCCTCGAGAGGCGTGCACATTTCTTTCCTTAAACGAATTTTTCTCCTGTTCTGATCCCGTGTTGTGCGCGTTTGTCCCTTTTAGTATTGATAAACGAGCGAAGACATTTACTCCTCGCGACTTTCGCGTAAACATAGGAAAGAACAGTGACGACGCGTTAGGAAAAAAAAAAAATACGAAAAAAAAATTTCGCGAAAATTACGAATTACGTCGTAGCGATGATAATTTGTCTAACTATTTACACATTGTGTGTCGGCGGGTTCGGTGTCCGACTCGGGCGATTCGGAAATACTCGATAAGACTCGATCTTCCTGACCCGATTTGAAAAAAAAAAAAAAAAACTAAAATCGCGAAAGATTGCCGTAAACTAATGCAATTTTTTTTATCGTCTGAATTTGATCGGACGTAAAATTGTCTGCGAGTATCCGGGACGCGGTGTAGTTAAAAATCTACGATGATTATACGATTGGTTTTGTTTTTTATCCTTCTCTCGTTACAATTAATTAATAGTAAATCGTTATCTTTCACTTATGAGCCTACGATGAACTCTCAATTACACGGTATTGGCAGTGTTCCTTAGCTGGTATGTGTATGTCTGTTTACGTTATCGTCCCTTCTGCTAAGTTTTTTCATCATTATATACCACATTCATCAGCTTGAAATTTAACTAGAATCGTCGACGCTGACATAATCGTCGAGTATCCCGAGCACACTCATTCTCACCCATCCCTTTCCCCGTCTATCCTCATTCTCACCTATTCGTTCTCTTCGGCTGATAAATTCGAGGTCTTTCAGCACTCATTTTTTTTCTTTACAATGTACAAATAAAATTTGCCTTAATCGTTACGTGTCTGTACAACTTGCCGCTGTTCTAGAAAACGTGGACATGCGCCGTGACACGGCACGTGAAAGGTCCACTTTTGTTAATTCATTCGCGCGCATCGTTATATTTACGATACGTGATTCAGGGCTTCTCGTCACACGTTCTCGGTTAGCAACGATAAATCCAATCTCTATTATCTTCCGTCTCACGCTACTGCCACGTATACCCGTCGCTTTTTTCCGTACAGCAAAATCTGCCACAAAGCGTGCGAGGTTCAACTTAATCCCCCCCGCCCTCTAACCCGCCCCGTGTAACACAGCCCTTCTATTTAAACCCTTTTGAGGGTAACAGCTCATTCGCAACGAAACTTTACGGGATGAGAAACGTTCGCGTCTGCGGTCGTGTTCGTTGGGTCTCATCATTGGTCGTGTTCGTTGGGTCTCATCATTTTGATACGAACAAGTGCGCATGTGCATAATGATGCGCAACGTGCAACTGCGCAAGGAAACGTGCGCATCATCAAATGCGCATCATTATGCGCATGCGCAATCAAAATTATGAGACCTAACGAACACGACCATTGGTCGTGTTCGTTGGGTCTCATCATTTTGATTGCGCATGCGCATAATGATGCGCACGTTTCATTGCGCAGTTGCCCGTTGCGCATCATTATGCACATGCGCACTTGTTCGTATCAAAATGATGAGACCCAACGAACACGACCATTTTGATACGAACAAGTGCGCATGTGCATAATGATGCGCAACGCGCAACTGCGCAATGATACGTGCGCATCGTCAAATGTGCATCGTTATGCGCATGCGCGGTCAAAATGACGAGACCCAACGAACACGACCTGCGCCGTATAACGAGAAAATAATTGTTCTTTTCCTGTCGTATAGCAACGTGCCCGGATCTCCAGCCGTTGAAAATACAGAGTCGAGCAAGTATATTTGTACGCGAAGGAACAGCCGTGCGAATTTTTTGCCGGGTGCAATGTGAATATCGTCATGTCCACTTGTGACTTGGTAGTAGAAAAATTGAACACGTGTCGCCTGGACGCGAACGAGGCGAACTCGGGGTAGAGGAAATTACCCTCGAGCCTGTCTCGGGCAGTGAAGACTTGGCTTTTGTACATTCGTCTGCTATCTCGATTATTTTGTCTCGTAGGAAAAATAAACGGATCTGGTAAATTGTAGTTACTTTTTTTGTTTCTTTACTCGTCGTTATCCGAGGCACTTTGACTTTGTAGAGAAAAAAACAAATCCTCAAGCTCGCGAAAATTTTGGTAGGAAACACGTTTGTACCGGGAGTCTTGCGGTAATTGCATTTCACGATCGCACGCCCGCGTGGCTTCGAGACTGTCAACCTCATCCAGGAAAATGTCATCAGGCCAAAGCTGTGCGTACCCATAGCTCTTTTCTTTCTCCCTTAATCCGTCGATCGAAGTGTGTTTGCTAGCGTGTGTCGTATCGTTCCGTTTCGTGTGCTTTTGTTTATGTTCGTCCTTCCCGAAGACCTCCAAGACCCGGAAGAGTCCGTTTGACCGATGTTTCAGATATTAAATGATTTCTAAGGCCACCAGAGTGATTATTTTTTTTCTTCTTCTTTTTTTTATCGCTTATTATCGTTAGCTAACACTTAACAGGTAAAATTAGACATCGGTAGATCCTTTGTTGGAGATCTCGTTATATCATGAATTTTTTTTTCTTTTTTTAATTCTCGTTTATTTTCTTTTTTGTTTTTATCCGTTTCTTCGCGATACGCGATTACTATTCAAAACGTTCTTTGTCATTCTCTCGTGATGTCTCTTTGCCGTGCAATTTTTGCCATCGTCGCGTGTAAACTCGTAACTGAAAGTTCGAGGCTACACCGTAATCGAGTCGTTTCAAGCCAAATCAGCCAAATTCTACGATCCAACGGTGAGGCACTTCTTTTTTTTTTTTTTTATATTTTAGGTCTCGTCGGACTCTTCCGAAGGTCGGATCTTCGGGTGTACGATCCTCGTCGAATCACAGACAAGGAGGAGGATACCTGCATTCGCAGTTCCGATTGTGTGTGTTCCCCCCATTTTTTTGTTCTTCTTCTTCTTCGTCTATCCGCTTAGGTATAACAGATATTAGGCTACATAAATTAGGAATAGGTGTTAGCGCGTTATTCGCAATAATTTGCGATCCTAAACAGCCCATTAGACCTCGCTCGGTTATTATAGTATCGAAGGTGTAACGAGTCGATGACGAGCTTTTTCTCTTGAGATTTTACGATGGCTCGCTCGAGCGCCGGCGTGTTCTTCACGATGCATTACCATGACGATCAGTCTCCATGAATTAGCTCGTAGTATCGGCGCCCTTTTCTTGGCTAGTCTTTTTCCTCGTACGATGATAATTCCCACGTCGATCGTTCGTTTCTCGGCGCTTCGACTGTAAGTCTCCGTTGAGATCTTCGAGCAGGGGTGAGTTTGTAACGTCGTCGTGTCATCCGGAGTTCCTTCTTCGCTTCCATTCGCTCTTTCTTCCTCGTGACGATTCTTCCTTTTTTCGTTCGCTTGTGTTTTTGTTTGGGTTTGTGTTGTTGGTGTTTTTGTTCCTTCTCGTACTTACGTCAGGCCCGTAAAATATTTACTGCATTTGTCGGTACTCGGTAACTAGCACGGATTGGCTTGTTCCCTCGTCACACGAGCGCAACGTGATATTTTCGCCGCACCATCACGAATTCTTGACCGGTTTTCGGCGCTGTTTCGTCCTCGTCTGCGGCGGTGTGCCACCTTTAACGGCGGGATGTAGGGCCACGTTGAGGCCGTCGATCGACTTTGCCGCAGCCTCGCCAACCCTCATGTGCTTCGTGCTTTGTACTTCGGATTCCAAAACCCACTCGTCCGGCGTTCTGTAACGATTGTACGTTGAACAAAAAAAGTCTCACATAGTTTGGTAATCCGTCGAGAATGACGTATGATCGCGAAATGCTTACATGTCCTCGGGATACCATCGTAGCAGCACCTTCGCCTTCCCGTCCAGTTCTATCCTCCTTGCTAAAACCTTCAACACAAAGAAAAGCCCGCTTGGAATATTTGACACCGCGAGTATATTCGAGCTGCCGTAAAGTGGGGAAAAATCGCAATATTCGGCAATTTCATAACAGAGAAAGAGAGCTCGGGGAATGCGGGAACTTTGACCATGAGGCTTCGACGTAGCCACTTCTCTCGCGATACACAGTATCGGACGAAAATAAAAAAGTACACACCGTTCATTTTCCATTTATGAGGGATTCTCTGTCAATTCAGCCACTTTTTTTTCGACCATCTCAGATCTGCCCCATAATTGATTATATCGAAGTACTGCTAAAAGGCATTCTATGTGAATTATTTCAGATTTTTTAAGGGGTTACCCCCACTTGCGGTTTTGAAAAAATCGATTTTTTTATTGCATTTTTTTTAAGTATAAGTATCTGAGAATATGTCCTGAAAATTTCAAGTCGATCCGAACAAAATTGACTGAGATATGAGTGTTGAAAGAGAAGAATCCGTTGTGTAAACGACCTGAAATTGAAACTTTAAACGCGTTTTTCTCAAAATGGCATTTCTGAAGTCGGTGACCAAGATTATTCGAAGACTAATGAACCGATCTTCTTGAAATTTTGCAGGCTTATTCAATACATAAAAATGTAGTCTTTAATCGTTTGATTTTTTTTTCGAAAAAAAAAAATGGCCAGTTTATAGCCAAAAAACGGCCGTTTTTTTCGTTAAAATCGAACCATTAACTTTGACTGTCCGCCATTTTGTGAAAAATGAATATTTTTTAAAATCCTTCGATTAAAGACTAATTTATACTTATATTTGACTAAATCCATCCGCATTTTTTTTTCAGATGATCCACTTCGCCGCAATGTTGGTCACCGCAAACCGTGTATATAAAAACATTATTTCATTGACGGCCATTTGCCCCTAAACAATGTAATATTTTTCAATAAAAAAATTACTGAAAGTTCTTCAAGATTTGTTCTTTAAGATGGTATATTGATCGATTAAAAAAGTTTTGTAGTTTTCTTTTAAAAAATTCATGAAAAAGGCCTTTTTTTGCGCTACAAGTGGGGCTAACGCCTTAATCCAACATTTTAGAAAAAGCCATTTTGTTCCACATTAACATATCTCAAAAACTTGAAGTTACTGAAGATAAATGTCTGTACATAAAAGTTGTAGTTTTGTGTTAGGTTTCGAGCGGACGACTTGAAATAATTTTTACGTTCCGGTAACGCTGTTTTTTTTACCAAAAAAGAGGGAATTTTTTTTTTTTAATTTAAAAACAGCCGTTTTTTTTGGCTGATAAAATTACAGTCTTCCAGTATGTCTAACGATATCGCGGAAAAATCGTCAGACTGGCGCGGAGCGAGGTTCCGGTATTAAAAAATTAATTTGTGTGGTTTTATTTTTTTTACCCTAGAACCTCGATCTGTGCCACTCTGGCGATTTTTTGCGATATCCTCGGAGATACTGGAAGACTCTGTAATTTTTTTCAGCCGAAAAAATGGCCGTTTTTGAATAAAAAAATAATTTCCCGCTTTTTTGGTAAAAAAAAATCAGCGTTACCGGAACGGAAAATTTTTTTCAAGTCGTCCGCTCGAAAGCTAACACAAAACTACAACTTTTATGTACAGAAATATTTTTTTCCGTTACTGCTAGTTTCCGAGATATATTGATTTGGAAAAAAACGGCATTTTTAAAAATGTTGAATTAAAAAATCTGTAGAAATTCACATAGAATGCCTTTTAGTAGTATTTTAGAGATGGACGAAAAAAAAGTGGCTGATTTGACGGAGAATCCCTCTTATGTGCTATTCCAAATATCATCAATGAACCAGACCTTGAGCAGACATGACGAAAGTTCATTGTTTTGCCTCTACGCTGCCGTTGAAACAATGGTACAAATATTCAAAGCCAGGAAGAGAACGAGTTCAGCGCGAAGAGTGCCTGTTATTTGCTGGACGAAAAAAGTACGCACCCAAGGTTTATATATTCTCATCAGTGACAACAAAGCCATTTTCTCCCAACGAAACTTAGGAAGGCAAACGGAATGTAAACATATACATTTGACGATTTTTCGGCCAGTTATCGATTTTCTGTGTTCGAGTACGGTAGCAACAAATGCCGCGATGCCGAAAATTGCAATTCAAGTGCGAGAACTGGTAATGAAAGGCCAAAAAAAAGGTAGTGAAGTGAAGTGAAGGTAAGTGAAGTCGGTGATAAAAATGGACGAGGTAGAAAAAAAAAACAACTACATTGGACGATCGCAAAATTATCAGGGAGGTAAAGAAAAATCCGACGATTACTAGCCGTGTAATTCTTGAAAATACAGGCCTGAACATTTTCGACCGAACAGTCCGTAGGAGACTTCGAGGAGCAGGCTCAAACAATAGGTTTTCACAACGTTGCTCGCTGATTCGCAAAGCAAATAAAATCAAGCGCCTCGAGTTTGCAACAAAAATACGTGAATAAGCCGATTTCATTGTGAAAAACACGGAGGGGGAAGTGTTTCAGTGTAGGGTTGTTTTACGTGATCAGGAGTGGGAAATTTCGTTCCAATCAACGGTATTATGACCGCCGATGTTTACATTGATATCATAAACGAAAATCTGGAGGAATCACTGCTAAACATCGGTCTGGAGGATGAATTAATCTTTCAACAAGACAACAATCCTAAACAAATGGCTCGAAAATCATCGGCCTTTTTCCGTTCTTCGCAGATCAAACTTTTGGATTGGCCAGCACAATCGCCAGATTCAAATCCTATAGAAAATCTGTGGTCTATTTTGGACCAAAATGTTAATAAGGACAACGTAACAAAGAAAAGCTTTTTGATGCTTTGCGGGAGACCTGGGACAATATCGACGAACAGCAAATTCACAATCTTGTAGAAAGTATGCCTCGGCGTTTACAGGCTGTTCCCGAAGCAAAAGGTGGTCACACAAAATATTGGATGCACGATGTGATGACGTATTTTTTCTTTGGGGGCGTACTTTTTTTTTCCAGCCGAAAATTTTCATCCTACGCATGGAAATGGTTTTCGTTCAGCTATCGAATATTTTTTATGATGTTTCAGTGAAAATGTAAACGTGAACTTATGAAGTATCATTGAAACAGCTGTGTAAGTCCTCCATTAACTATTTTCGTAAATATATTAGGAGTACAACTTTGCGCTGACCGTTTTACTTAGAGAGCCACTGCGGCCGAAGTAGTGGCCCTAGCTCAATAAAAAAAAGTGGCATTTTAAACTAGAGGCTCTGCCAATGTAAACAATTTAAAAAAGCTAACGGATACGTGTATGCATTATAAAGTTATTGGCACTCAAACATGGCAATCTACGAGCCGAATTCTCAGCATTTGCGGGAACTCCTCCAAAGACAACAAAGGAAGGGATTTTTGCACCGGATTGTGACTGGAGATGAAAAGTGGGTTTACTACGATAATCCTAAACGCCGAAAATCATGGGGACTGCCTGGTCATATTCCGTCATCGACGCCCAAACCGAATATTCACGGATCCAAAGTGATGCTGTGTATCTGGTGGGACCAGCTGGGCGTTGTGTACTATGAGCTGCTCAAACCATCCGAAACCATCACAGGGGAACTCTACCGACGTCAGTTGATGCGCTTGAGTAAGGCACTCAAAGAGAAACGGCCACAATTCAACGAAAGACATGACAAGGTGATACTGTAGCATGACAATGCCCGACCCCATGTAGCAAATGTCGTGAAAAAGTAATTGGAAACGCTGAAATGGGAGGTTTTATCCCACCCGCCCCTTATTGCCCCTTCCGACTATCACCTGTTCCGGTCAATGGCACACGATTTGGCTGACCAGCACTTCGGTACTTACGAAGAAGTCAAAAATTGGGTCGATTCCTGGATTGCCTCCAAGGACCAAGACTTTTATCGACGCGGGATTCGAATGCTACCTGAAAGATGAGCCGAGGTCGTAGCTAGCGACGGCCAGTACTTTGATTAAAAAATATGTAGCCATTTTTTTATAATAAAGCCTTAAACTTTTGAAAAAAAACGGTCACTGCAAAGTTGCACTCCCAATAATAGCACCAATAATGAATTTTGAACGGTGCGTACTTTTTTTTATCTGGTATGATGTATTTGACCGCGTTTTCGTATTGTTTAATTTCCGCAAATAACATTTTTCAAACTCACTTGACTAGTAAAGGCCATGGAGTTTCCCGGTGTCTCGGCCAATCGGCCCTGAGTTTGCGTCTTCGTCAATTCGAGCAATCGGTGCTGCAGGCCTTCCATAACGCCGGTGTCAATGTAATCGAAGAACCTCGCTGGACGGACAATGAGAAAAACAAATATTCGATCAGTCATGTTCGTTTACGTAATCAATTTTGCAGGAAAAGAAAATCGTTTCAAGAGTCTTATGCAAATGTGAAGGGTGTGTGAGAAGAATAACAGCCTAATTTTTTCCAAGAGTCAATCCCATTGTCGTTGAAGATTTTACAAGTTGTTATAATCTCAAGACTGTCTTTCATCGATCGCAAAAAAATTTTTTAAAAATGAATATCGCATAAAAACGGCAGTATTTCTCACCTGACCATGGCTGTCTCCGATACCTCAACTTTTTGCCATTCCTCCTGACGAGTTTTCCGCCACTCTCGCAGCTCCGTCTGCTGCTGCTACTGCTCGTTTCCGGCTGATTGAAGTGATTGTTCACGTGTCTCTCCAGTGCGGTCTGAAAATCGAGGGGTTTGTGAGATTAGGCTCGTGACACGGGGCACCTTCCAATGAAAGACCAGTCCGGTGGACCTTCATCCAGTACCAAGGAATCATTGCCATAACGGATTCATTTGTACCGCAATTATTTATCGTTGTTCCGACCGACAATTGTTCGTTCGTTATTTTTGGCATAAAAAGCTCACAGGTCAATGATCGAAGGCATCGGATATCATCCATCACGAGAAGATGCCCCCATTCTACCCAGATGTGCCTAGTTCCTCTAAGCCTTTTATAAATCGCTACGGTTTCACCGATTATCCATCAACCTCGTGTCAATTTTACGACTATCGCGAAGCGTTTGTTATTACATTGCAATGGAGATCCCGTTTCCGTCAGTCTTCGCAATAGTGACGAAAAAAATGACAGCCAAACGTTGATCGTGACAACGGCAAAATTGACACTGCTGATAATCAAGACAATAGACACACGTGTACGCAAATCCCTTGACGCCCTGTTACAATTGTATTTTCAGGTCGAGAAACGATATTGTTTTTGTTCAACGATGGACAAAAAAAGTCTTCACGGTCGATCTTTTGGCTCATTACCCAGACTCAGATTACCGGTGAGTAGTCATATTTATCGGTCATCGGGAAAAGTAAAATACATTACCGGAATATCCATAAATTGTCAAACGTCGAAAAGATACGGGAAAATGTGAAGGGGTCAATCGAGAGAGTTCAGTGACGATGAAACGCCACGAAGACGAGCCGTCGATGTAGGAGCACAATAACGATTAGTCAAAACTATTCATGCAAATTAGATGAGATTTCGAAAGAGACAAAGTCGACGATCGAACAATCACGTGGGAATTCATTAAACTGAAAAAGGATCTTTGGCAAAATTCTTGCAACGAAAAAAAAAGAAGCAGCCTCGTGGGCGTACGATGAACGAGATCGATTTTGAACAATTCGTTCAGAATCATCAATTTTCCTCAAAAAGCTTTTTTTTGATGACACAGAAAATACGTTCAGCGGAAGTCCCAATTTCAGCACATTTTGTCCCCCCATTAAGGTCTTAGGTCACAGTAACGCGTATAAAATCGTGTGCGAATTTAATAATTTTTTTTTCGTACGAAAAAGTGAATCACTTATAAAATTAATTACACATCTATTTAGTATGAATATCAAACTGTTGGAAAATATATATTTTTTTCGATGTACAAAATGGCCGACTGCTCGAATCTTCTCGAAACAGCTTTTTTCCAATTGGCGTGACAAATAACTTCAACAATTTTCACTCGATTTACTACAAATTTAAAAGTTATGTTTCTGGAATTTCCGATTAATCGAAAACGTTTCATTTTATGAACAGTTTATGAGCAATCGTAACGAAATTTATCACTGTAAATTCATTGCTTAAGTTCCAATACCTATAACTTTGAATAGAACAATATTTTTTAAGGGGCCAGGCTACTTTGAAAATTTTTAAAAATCACAAGCAAGCGGGACTTGAAGAAATTGACGATGATGAGCAATCGGAAGGGATTTTGTCCGGTGCAGGAATTGCCGATTGAGTTTAGGTAAGAGTTTTTCATAGTATAATCTTCAAACGCGTTTTTCTCGAAACAACGTTCTCAAAATCTAGCTCCATCGTATCTCTAAAACTAATAAACCGATTCTCTTGAAATTCGAACCACATATTGTGAACATGATTCGCAACAAGATGACTCTCGATGGTTTAAAAATTTAGATTTTTACTTCTTTTTTGTTGCGAAAAACTGCGAAAAAACGCGTTTTTTTACTTTTTTTCGTTTTTCATCTGCCATTTTTTTATTATTTGACAAAACTTTATATCCGAGGGTCCTTTTGTAGCTGGTGTCATACTGAATCTAATGGACTTTGATTTTTTTATTTCAGACAAGCCGTTGCCGTGTTGAGATGGCGCCACCTAGCCCATCTATTTCTGAGGCGGGTTAAACTATAGTTTTTGTACTTAAAAATAAATAAAATTTGAAAAAAAATGTATTTCAAGACTATTTCTCAAGCCCAACAACTTTTATATTCAGATCTATTAAAATCCTCAAAAAAAAAATCGCGAAAGTAGCCTTTTTTTCGTGGCTCCAAAGTGGACTGGCCCCTTAAATTCCGTACGTACTTCTCTAGGTATTCTAATGGGGCCGTCCATATATTACGTCATTCTAAATTTGGGGGGGGGGGAGGTTCGTCTGCGGATGACGGTAAATGATGGTTGGGGGGGGGGGGGGCTTTCGAAATTGACGTCATTCTTGTGATACCAGTTAATTCAAAATGTACAATAGTATATTGTACAACTAGAGTGGTTTCCCCGCATGAGTGATGAAAAATATTTTGCAAGTACCTAATGGTATTAATTATTGAACTCATTATTTATTTATTTATTACATAAGGTTTGTCTACATTATATTCGAGAACTTCAAATAACAGCGTACCTATGAAAATAGTTCGATCGAGCCAAAATGAATATGGGGAGGATACGGAGATATTACCCGTGATCCAGGATTTGCAAGAATGGGTGAAAACTCCGTGGGAGCTATCCAAAGAAAACTAAAGAATAGGGAAGAATAATATTATTATATTAATGAAAATTGCCAAAGTACAAAATAATAAAAGATGATTCTATAACAAAATGTGGGAGCTATCCAAGGAAAACTAAAGAATAGAGAAGAATAATATTATTATATTAATAAACATTGCCAAAGTACAAAATAATAAAAGATGATTCTATAACAAAATGTTTTAATGTTACCCAATTTTTCTCAAATCCGCAAATGTTTTAATTTTGCCAAACTGGTAATGACGTCAGTTTTGCGAGAGGGGGGGTCATTAGGAAATGACGATAGGATGATTGTGGGGGGGGGGGGTCGAAAATCAGCAAAATTTGATGACGTAATATATGGACGGCCCCCATGTAGATTGACGAGAATTTTTGTTTTTTTTTTTCGTTCTAGATAAAAATTGTGGTTGCTAAATGTCACGCCGCGGAGTTAAAAAAAGATAAAAGAAAATATTAGTAGTCAACCATTTTGTACATCGAAAAAATATATTTTTTCCAACAGCTTGACATTCATATTAAATATATGTGTAATTAATTTTACGAGTGAATCACTTTTTCGTACGAAAGAAAAAAATTGTAAAATTCGCACATGATTTTACACGCGTTACTGTGGCCTAACGCCTTAAATCTTCCTGCCCAAAAAAGCCAATCAATTCAACGTCTCGCGTTGTTGCGCAATGGTAAAAAACAAAATCGCCGCCCAATTTTTCGCTGGAGCCCGAGCGATTGCGAAGATAGAAACGAGAACGAAATATCCGTCGTGATGAGCATGAAGCTTCTTTTCACCTCTGGCTTTTTTTTCCTCCATATACGACGATAAAGAACTCAACGTTCGTGCTCAAGACCGATCGAACGGCTGCTTCGTTCGATAGCGCAAGGACAAGTGCATCGGGTCGCGAAAATGTTGCCAGTCCGTCGTGTGTCACGTGGTTCTCGAACCTCCCCAAATACAAGTTCTATTTACGCGATGCTCAGCTTGAGCTTTAGTCATGACGGCAATGAAATGTTGCGCGAGGTCGCACGATAAATCGTGGCTCGGTGTACCTGTGAACTGAATCTACTGCCGCATCCGTCGACGATGCATCTGAATGGTTTGTTGCCGCCGTGCGATAGAACGTGCCTCTCGAGCCATCGTCGCGAGCACGAGGTTCTCCCTTGGACTTTGCAGCCTTGCCAATGACAGACGAAGTTGTCGCCACCCTGTTGCGTGTTTATGTGGGCCGCCTGAAATGTTTCCAAAAGTCGTTCAATCGTCGGCAACAAGTACAAAGTTCCTTAGTTGCGCTAATGATATGTTGAAACGAATCTGAAGTTTGCATCGTTGGAGTGCAACGAAAATGATTTTATTTTTATTTTCCAAATGTCTGAGCAAAGATTTGAGCTACGAAAATCACGCAAAGATTTTTTAGGATTATTAATTAGCGAGCTACGACAAATTTGCAATATGATGTCGAATAATCATGGAACGGAAGAATTGAGAAGAATGTTCGTTGCATTCCAACGATGCAAACTTCAACCCCGTATGCTGAAAGGGTCGTTTACGTGGGTACAGAGGTGCGAGATGAAATATTCCGTTCACGTCGCACCGGTGTACTCGGTAAGTACGATCGACGGATCTCGATTAGCTCCAAACGCTGTAGAATCGTAGAACGATTTCCGAGAAAGTGTAAACGTGACAAACGGTTTCGTTGTATTGAGGTAAAGAGGTTGCGGACTTTGAGAAATATCAGATGTTATAATCAACGTACAGGGAAAGTTCTTGAATATTTAGTTACTTTTTTCGGTTATTTGGATTGTTATTGCATATTTAGGGCAACGAAGTTTTTTAAAATTTATTTTGCATTTTCGTTGTACTGTTGTCGTCGTGTATATGGCTGTCGCTGTACGTAACCGTTTCTTGTTGTTACTTTAGTATTTATTAAGGCAGGATTCTACTTTGAAACTTTGAAACTTTGAAATTGGATGAAAACACCCACCTGGAACACGTCGAAGGCATATTATATGGCCCAGGCATCGCTGATTGAGGGTAAGATAATTTTTTCTACGATTTATCACTCACCAAAACTTTAAACGCGTTTTTCTCGAAACGACATTTTCAAGTACCGTGGTCGTGATAACTCAAAAAGTACTGAACCGATCCTTATGAAATTTGGAACACATATTCTATATGTGTGTACCAACCGACCTAACTACAATCAACTTAAAATTTTCATTAGAACTATTTTTTTATTGCAAAAAAAGACCCCAAAAAAACGCATTTTTTTTCGTATTTTAGCCGCCATTTTGTTAATTTTGCACGTATATAAAATATTCTAGTTAGGTCGGTTCCTGAAGACATACTGAACATGAAACTATTTGATTTTTTTGTTTCAGACCATCCGTCGGGAAGATTTCACGACCACGGCAACGGTACCTGCTTTTCGAGGCGTTGGCTTTAAACATATTTTACGTGTACAAAAAATGAATAAAATACATTAAAATTTTTTTTTTTTATGTACTTAAAGAGTGTATTTATTGAACAGTTTAAACCCCATATCGATATCTTTAATAGTATTCTCAGAAAAAATTCACGAAAACAGCGTTTTTTTCATGGTTTCAAAGTAGAATCCTGCCTTAAGAGCCTGAATATAAGTGAAAATTTCGCCAACTTTACACTTTTTTAAAAAAGTCATTTTATGATTTTTTTCTCGAAAAAAAAAACGGGGACGTACAAGAACTCCATGTATGTAGATAATAAACAAAATTTATTTTGGTTTTTCGAACGAACTATCGTCAAGTTATCGATCCGGCCGTTGGACCACATTTTTTAAACAGAAGCTCTATTTTACCTCAATAACGTAGTTAATTGATGTTTTTTTTTAAATAAAAAATTACACGAACTTATTTCAACGTATGCTTAATAACATGGCTTTTTTCCAAATCTTAGATAAATAATGTAGTAGACAACGAAATTCGGAAAGCCTTTTTTCGGCCCGTCACAGTGGTGTCCTTAAGGGGTTACCCCTACTTGCGATTTTTTCGCAAGTAGGGGAAATCGAATTTTCCCCGTGTTTTACATCGTTCCGTCGTACTTTGTTTGGGTTTGTTTGGGTTTGTTCTTGTTTTTTTTTTTTTTCACGACATAGCGCATTCCGAATAAAGCTACATTAAGGGGTTACCCCCACTTGCGATTTTGAAAAAATCGATTTTTTTTATTGCATTTTTTTGAAGTATGAGTATCTGAGAATATGTCCTGAAAATTTCAAGTCGATCCGAACAAAATTGACTGAGATATGAGCGTTGAAATAGAAGAATCCGTTGTGTAAACGACCGGCTAATTGAAACTTTAAACGCGTTTTTCTCAAAATGGCATTTCTGAAGTCGGTGACCAAGATTACTCGAACACTAATGAACCGATCTTCTTGAAATTTTGCAGGCTTATTTAATACATCAAAATGTAGTCTTTAATCGTTCGATTTTTTTTTCGAAAAAATGGCTGTTTTATAGCCAAAAAACGACCGTTTTTTTTTCGTTAAAATCGAGCCATTAACTTTGACTGTCCGCCATTTTGTGAAAAATGAATATTTTTTAAAATCCTTCGATTAAAGACTAGTTTATACTTATATTTGACTAAATCCATCCGCATTTTTTTTTTCAGATGATCCACTTCGCCGCAATGTTGGTCACCGCAAACCGTGTATATAAAAACATTATTTCATTGACGGCCATTTGCCACTAAACGATGTTATATTTTTCGATAAGAACAATTACTGAAAGTTCTTCAAGATGTGTTCTTTGAAATGGTATATTGATCGATTAAAAAAGTTTTGTAGTTTTCTTTAAAAAAATTCATGAAAAAGGCCTTTTTTTGCGCTACAAGTGGGGGTAAGGCCTTAATTTCACAGTAGTTTTCATCCTACCGTGCGCGACTTACGTTGATATTGACTTTCGAACGAGAATGTACCAGCGATAAATCTGTAATCGGCTTACCGATATTCTCGGACTTGTGTGCTTGCCTCGTTTTCTACTTTACTCTCGAATATTAAAACATACCGATAAGCAACATCGATACGGCTTTCAATTCCGCCGTATATGACTATTTTTTTTTTATTAGATGTTGAAGCTTTTACGATCCATAAATCTCACAGGCCTGTCTCGGTATGCAAGTATATAAAGTACGACCAGCCATCCAACGTTTACTAGCTCTATTCTGTTTGTTTTGCTTTTTAATTGCGCCTACGGCTGCTTGATGTTTCCTTTCAGAACACTATTTGTCTTTACGTCTTCTCCATTACGTTTTTTCCCCACACTCCATACCTGTGCGCAATCGTTGCTGTTGCACGTTACTGCGAAAAAGGTAACTACTGCTTTTTTTTCTTCTTGATAACAAAGATATTCATTGGCAATTTATAAGCACGGACGGGGCGTTTTTGCAACTGCATTGACTCTTTGTTATGCTAGTTGATCAATTAACAAGCGAGGTAAAAAAATTGCATTTTCCAAACATATTTTTATTCTATAGTATCACCTTTTAGCTATTTTCCATAGAAAGTTTCATTGAAATATTTCTAAAATTGAATGACCTGCAGTTTCTAACAGTCATACTTCAAACTTTAAGGCGGGATATTCATTTACAACGATAAAAAAATCGATTCCTTTTTTTTCTTTAAACGATAGAACTATATATAGAATATTGTCCCAAAATTTCAATTTTGATGATGAATTAATTAGAAAAATTGTTTTGTATACTTAAATATACTATCAAAGTATGCACAAAGTTTGATAATTGTATAATAATTATTTCTTAGTTTAAAAAATCCTTCAATATTGCTTATTTTTTTCCTGTGTAAATGTATATCCCGCCTTAAACGCGTTTTTCTCGAAACCCTGGTTTCAAAGTCGGTGGACATGATATCTCGAGAACCACTCGATGGACTGTTTCCAAATTTACAGGAGTCACGATGAGAAACATTTAAAGGTCGTTGACGATCGCACTTTTTCAAAATAAATCTTTATTTTTCAGTAGTTACGTAAAAGTGACGACTTTTTTTTTCATACATTTTGTATGCTCGAGTTTCACTTCGTCACTCCGTTGTTAAAAAAATTATTCAAAAAAATCGACGATCGTCAACGACTCGTGTTGGTTATTAAGTTGAATGGGCCGTTTGGTTTTTAGATTTTGGATGGACCGTTCAAGCTGGAGAGCGTCCACCGCCAAACGTCGCGTTTGTTTGTTATTCTTTATTCTTTGGTGATATTTTTATTCAAAGGCTCTCAATATTGAGAGCGTTTAAGGGGTTACCCGCACTTGCGATTTTGAAAAAATCGATTTTTTTCTATTGCATCTTTTTGAAGTATAAGTATCTGAGAATATGTCCTGAAAATTTCAAGTCGATCCGAACAAAATTCACTGAGATATGAGCGTTGAAAGAGAAGAATCCGTTGTGTAAACGACCGGCTAATTGAAACTTTAAACGCGTTTTTCTCAAAATGGCATTTCTAAAGTCGGTGACCAAGATTACTCGAACACTAATGAACCGATCTTCTTGAAATTTTGCAGGCTTATTTAATACATATAAATGTAGTCTTTAATCGTTCGATTTTTTTTTTCGAAAAAAATGGCCGTTTCATAGCCAAAAAACGGCCGTTTTTTTTTCGTTAAAATCGAACCATTAACTTTGACTGTCCGCCATTTTGTGAAAAATGAATATTTTTTAAAATCCTTCGATTAAAGACTAGTTTATACTGATATTTGACTAAATCCATCCGCATTTTTTTTTTCAGATGATCCACTTCGCCGCAATGTTGGTCACCGCAAACCGTGTATACAGGGTGTCCCATTTTAATCTTACACCTGAATTTTCTCGAAAAATATTGCTCGGACGAACTATTGTGTGGAACGAAACTTCTAGGGATTGAAGGGGGACGTTTGAAAAAAATTTATTTGAGGAGCCAAAATTCAAAATGGCGGCGTTACAAAGGCTGACATGTTTTTTTCAAACGGAAACATAACTTTTTTTTATTGCCAAAAAATTTGTCAGCTGAAAACTAAAAACTTTTGTTGAAAAAATTTTTTGATAAATTTCATAGTTTTCAAGTGAGAACGTTTGATAAAGTTCATAGTTTTCAAGTTCTGGGTAACGCGAATGGTCTGCAACAGACTCAGCCATGCAACCTCCTACGCTTTGGCTAACGCAAATGCCGGTGGTAGGGACAATTAGACTAAATGTCTCACGGCAAGCCGCTCAATGTTGTATTTTCGAATATATGACCACTTGAACGAAAAAAGAATCAAATTTTTTTGTTGAAAATTTTGTTTTTTGTTTTCAAATTTGGACGATATTTCATGAGAAAATTTTGGAGGAAAATCGATAAAAAATAGTTTTTTTTTCATTTTAATAGCGTTTGTGCCATTTTCAGGCCCAAAAACGTGTTTCTTTAAATCCTTGACGAACTTTGATCACGATCGGTAGAAAAACACACACACACACACACAAATCCTGGATACATCTGAAATAATTGAAAATGATGTTCTCACTTGAAAACTATGAACTTTATCAAAAAAAATTTTCAACAAAAGTTTTTACTTTTCAGCTGACACATTTTTTGGCAATAAAAAAAAGTTACGTTTCCGTTTGAACAAAACATGTCAGCCTTTGTAACGCCGCCATTTTGAATTTTGGCTCCTCAAATAAATTTTTTTCAAACGTACCCCTTCAATCCCTAGAAGTTTGATTCCACACAATATTTCGTCCGAGCAATATTTTTCGAGAAAATTCAGGTGTAAGATTAAAATGGGACACCCTGTATAAAAACATAATTTCATTGACGGCCATTTGCCACTAAAAAATGTAATATTTTTCAATGAGAAAAATTACTGAAAGTTCTTCAAGATGTGTTCTTTAAGACGGTATATTGATCGATTAAAAAAGTTTTGTAGTTTTCTTTAAAAAAAAATTCATGAAAAAGGCCTTTTTTGAGCTACAAGTGGGGGTAACGCCTTAAATAAAAAATCTGCATCCACCTAGGGTGCTGCATCTACCCAGAGGCCCGAAAAAATTGCCTTATTCCGATTTTATTCCCCGGTAAATGGTTGGTAAAAAAGAAATGCATTTTTTTTACACAAAGTTACTTATAAATGTACCTTCATGTAGACAAAAATGCGTAGGACATGGTTGGTGAAAAAGAAACGCATTTTTTTTTTTACAAAGTTACATACAAATGTACCTTTATGTCAAAAAAATGTGTCGGAAATGGTTGGTAATAAAGAAACGCATTTCCCAGAAGAAAATTCGCAATGTGGCCATTTTTTAGTGCCACTAGGTAGATGTAAGAGTGTAAGAAACGAGATTGACGATTGGTACTTTTTGGGGGTGGGCAATATGGCAGGTTAATCACCTGCAGGTGTTCGAGCAAGGCGCCGCTACACTCGAAACTGGCCTCGCACTTGTCCCACTGGCATATGCCACTATCGGTGCCTCGTGGTCCCTTTTTCTCGGGTGCCCTCGCGGGAAATCTAATGGTAGTGGGTGCTGACAAAATGGGCGAGGGTGCCTTGGATTGTCCGCTCCTCGAGTCGTCCTCCTCCTCCTCGTCCTCGTCCTCGTCCTCCTCTCTCTTCGCATTCTCGTCTTTTCTTTCTCTAACGTCGAGCAAGCCCGACGAGAGCCTCGTCAGCGGATGTTCCTGAAGATTGGCGCTCACTTGGCGCAAATTCGCGCAGCCGTTGGTCAAATTGTTGTTCTCGTTGACGGTTGGCTTTGCGGGTGACACATCGCTGAAGTCGATCTCCACCGGTTCGCCCATCAAGGCGGAGGTCGGTGTCGCCGGTGGTGAGACACCGCTTGGCTTTGGACTCGCTTCGCCCATCAATCTGAGCGAGGATATCTTGCAGCCGGGCATACTTGACAATACGTCACTCGGCAGTGGCATCACCGAGAGTACCTTCGAGCACATTTTCTTGTCCATCTTCGACGAGACGTTGCGCGGCGACACGATCGATTGCTTTTTACTCGGCGGTGGTGATATCGTCATCGTTCGGACCTCACGATCGTGGCTCGTTCGACTGTTCGGCAACACGACACCCAGATACTTCGCCAGGCCGACCTTGTTCCTCTGTACGCTCGGTGGACGACGAAACTCCGGTGAATTCTTCGCTACCAGCAACGACATTTCCGTCGAGCTTTTCTTCAGCTGTTGATGCAAACGAATTTTCGATAAGTCAGATGTGCATTTGCAAATATTGTCAAGTCCGTATTCTAGCGTGAACATCCATTTTCAAGGTGATTCGTTGGGAATTAAATTTAGAGAATCGGTTGAGTCGACAGTATCGGTATTTCACAGTTATATTTATACATGTTTGAAGTAACATCTTAAGGGGCTGTGCCAGTGTGACACTTTCAAAAAATCGATTTTGCCTTTTTCGACAGTTTCCCGTGCAGAAATTTTGACCGGGATACCCTATGTCCAATCAAATCCCGATCAGGATTTGTCGTGGATTCCCCAAAACCGGTATCCCGGTTAGAATCCAACTTGCATCAGTATCGGCATATGTACGACGACGATGGCATCATTTTGAAAATTTTGGCGTCACGTGTATTTTCTGTATTACTATGGAATTCCTATCTGTAGATATGAATTTCTGTCTATAGATTCCTATCTATAAAATTCCTATCTATAGATAGGAATTACACAGTAATACCGAAAATACACGTGATGCCATAATTTTCAAAATTATGCCATCGTCGTCGTACATATTCCGATACTGATGCAAGTTGGATTCTAACCGGGATACCGGTTTTGGGGAATAAGTCTCTGTTTATACCCACCGACATGTCGGTGGGTATAAACATGTATTTAAGACAAATTAAAATCAAATTCACAATGATTAGATTAAAATTTACACCAACCGTGAGTTCTTACGTATTTCGAGAGAAAACATTTCGTCGAGGCAACGAAATTTTTGCAAAAAAAGTTGTGAGTTTCAAATATTACATTATAAATATGAAAAAAATCACAAAATGAGTTGTGAATTTCCTCAAGTTGAAGAAAATAAAAATCGAATTCACGACCGTTATATTAAAATTTACACCACAAGTGTAAACGTATTTTGAGAGAAAACATTGTGTTGAGGCAAAGAAATGTTCGCACAAAAAGTTATGTGCAAAAATTTCTTTGCCTCGAGGTAATGTTTTCTCTCAAAATACGTACGAACTCACTTTTGGCGCAAATTTTAATCTAATCATTTTGAATTTGATTTTAATTTGTCTTAAATACGAAAAAATTCACAACTAATTTTGTGAATTTTTTTTGTATTTATAATTTCTTGTCAATACATTTGCATTCACAGATTTTGATGTGAATTTTTTTTAATTCCCATCAAAATCTCGCGATGAGCACGATCTGCCATTTGAATCTTTGGACAAATTCTTTTTTATTGATAGTTTAATGCACCAAAACTTTATAAATGTTATTTATTTTTATAATAAATTTAACATGTCATAATTCCATTTTTGACATTTTATTTCAGCCTGTATTCACCGGTGATCCTTTCCAGATTCCTCAATGATTCCATGGGGAATCTATTTAGAGTCATTAAAGGATCCGGTTCTGGATCCCTAATGGAATCCAGTTTACGGATCTTACATTTATTCTTCGAATCTGATCCGATATCGGACTTGATCCCGACTGGGAGCCCGGGATACAAGTCAGAATCCAGCTGTATTCCTGCCAAAATTTCTGCACGGGTTATACTTTCAACGATGTCATTATCATATATCATTTGTATCAATATCTTTTTATCTTGCAAAAATCGATAGTTAATCTTTGACATTGAAAAAAACGACCATTTTATAGGCAAGAAAACAGACGTTTTTTTTCATAACTACGCCATTTTATTAAATTTATATATTTTTCGAAAATCCTACGTCATTGTACAGGAAATACCTTCCAGTTTAACGACATTTTTTCCTTTTTCGGTTTCAGCTACGCAATCGGCCGGAATCATGTCAGCGGTGGAGGAACTTTTTTTTTGGCGCTTCCAAAGGCAGCGCGTAAGTCGCATGGATCTCAATATTTTACTATGAAAAAATTATGCAATACAGGTCAAATATAGCCAAATATATTCATAATTTTCCGAAACATTTAATTGAGTACTTTTCTTCCAAAAAATTCCCGAAAATCACCCAAATTTTCAGCGTTCTACTATATTGCCTTACATTTCTTTACAGCATTTTATTCGAAATTGTACGGTCATAGTTGAAGTTGCGCAGATCGCGAAAATGTTTTATCATCGGGCGTGTATTTTTCTCAGGAACTACGGGATCGATCGACTTGCAATTTTGTACACATATAGAGTATATGTCGGGCTATCGTTTGGGCCTCAAATAAAAAATTAGGAAAAATGTACAAAATGGGGGCGTTTGAAAAAGAGTAGTCTGATTTTTACAATAAAATGTTCACTTCTCGCGGTCCGGAAAAATGGTAATTACAAAGCAATCGATAAGATGGAGGGCCGAACGATAACCCGACGTGTACTCTACATATGTGCAAAGTTGCAAGCCGATCGGACCAGTAGTTTCCGATAAAAATACACGCCCGAAAGACACGATTTAAAAAAAGTTGTTTTCGAGAAAAACACGTACAGTTTGTCCAATTTCGAATACAATGCTTTGAAAAAATGTAAGATGTTCCTTCAAACGCGTATAAATATAACTGTGAAATACTAACACCGTGGATCAAACCGTTTCTCTAAATTTAACTCCCAAAAAGTCACCTTGACCTCAAACACTTGTTTTCGAGAGTACGAATGTTTTTTCTTCGGAGTCTCAGTCACAGGCGTGCTCTATTCGACATTTACAATGAGAGATACTATCGAGCGAAAAATAAAAGGGCCGTACCTTCTGTTGTTGCGGCTTAATTTGCGCTTTGAAATACTTGGTTATTTTTCCCTGCGACTCGTGTTGATGATGCAGATGATGAATCTTGCCGGATGCAGATTGGCTCGACTGTTGTTTCAGTCCAGCGGCAGCATCGCCGCGTGCCGTCGGATCGGCGGCACCGGCCTTCGGCAACGTGCCAGCTTCCGGTTCCACCTTGAGCCTCTTGTAGGTCGAGCAAGCGGTTGCGGCGAGAGGCGGGGTCCAGGGCCACTGGGGCCTGGTCCCACTGTGCGAGGGTGGCGTCGTAGGCGCCAGCTTGAGCGAAGTCGGCAAAGGGCTCGGTGCCGTGCCGCCTAACGCTAAACCCTCGTCGCTGCTTGTACTACAAGGCGAGCCTGGCTCCGTTATGTCGCTGGTTCCGCTGCTGCTGCAGTCACCGCATGATATTGCCACACCGCTGCAACGAGAACAAGCAGAACGAAAATATTAGGCGTACGGCTGGAACGTTTGACAAAGGTCAGTTTCGAACTTTTTTTCTTCATTTTTATAACCATCGAAGCCTTTTTTCTGCTTTATTTCAAATTAAGGGGTAAGGCCACTGTAAATTTTTTGAAAAATCGATTTTTTTTTATTGGCTTAAAAAATAGTTTAAACCCTCTAGTTTAAAAATAGTTTAAATCCTTTTAACTTCTTTTTTTAATTTTTTCCTATAAAAAACTATTCGCAAAACTTTAAACGCGTTTTTCTCGAAAGATGGTTTTTCAAAATGGCACGCAGCATAACTCGAACAATTTTCATTTTTTTTACTTGAAATTTTAACCAGATGTGAACATTTACATTATCTTGAGAATGTCGATCGGAATTTTCAAGAACTTTATTTATTGATTTTTTATTAACAAAAAACTTGCCGTTTTTTTCGTCAAAAATCAATTTTTTTTTCAAACGCACGCCAAATCCACAAAAATTGATACTTTTTAAAATCCGATCGACATTCTCTAGCTATAGCCCTCTAGATTAATGGTTTTTTGTTTTGTTCTAGATTCAAAAGTGCACCAGTGGTGCTGCGTGCCGCGGAGCCCTGGAAGCAAAACATGTCCCGGGAAGATAGCTGTGGAACCGCCATTTTGTTTTTTTTTTACTGTAAAAAAATTTTATAATAAAGTTTAATGTATGCCCGATAACACCATTAAAAGTTTTTTTTCAAATACCTTCAATTTCAGGAGCAAAAAATTAGTGAAAAACCCTTTTTTTTGGGCCGTTACAGTGGCCTTACCCCTTAAGGCCGTGGTCTCTAATAAGAATACGTAAAAACAATAGAGTGATTTTCACAGCCTATATTGATCGAACAAAATTTGGGCAATTTGAAAAAATGTTTTCCGCGCCACAGATGCAAACTTCGTTTTCACACTGTTGGAGACTTCGATCCTTGTGAGGACTTTTTTACCCTATCAGGCTTAAGGGGTTAGCCCCACTTGCGATTTTGAAAAAATCGATTTTTTTTATTGCATTTTTTTGAAGTATTAGTATCTGAGAATATGTCCTGAAAATTTCAAGTCGGTCCGAACAAAATTGACTGAGATATGAGCGTTGAAAGAGAAGAATCCGGTGTGTAATCGACCGGCTAATTGAAACTTTAAACGCGTTTTTCTCAAAATGGCATTTCTGAAGTCGGTGACCAAGATTACTCGAACACTAATGAACCGATCTTCTTGAAATTTTGCAGGATTATTTAATACATAAAAATGTAGTCTTTAATCGTTCGATTATTTTTTTCGAAAAAAAATGGCCGTTTAATAGCCAAAAAAGCGGCCGTTTTTTTTCGTTAAAATCGAACCATTAACTTTGACTGTCCGCCATTTTGTGAAAAATGAATATTTTTTAAAATCCTTCGTTTGAAGACTAGTTTACACTTATATTTGACTAAATCCATCCGCATTTTTTTCTTCAGATGATCCACTTCGCCGCAATGTTGGTCACCGCAAACCGTGTATATAAAAACATTATTTCATTGACGGCCATTTGCCACTGAACAATGTAATATTTTTCAATAAAAAATTACTGAAAGTTCTTCAAGATGTGTTCTTCAAGATGGTATATTGATCGATTAAAAAAATTTTGTAGTTTTCTTTAAAAAAATTCACGAAAAAGGCCTTTTTTACGCTACAAGTGGGGGTAACGCCTTAAGAAGTCTTCTCACTTTAGACGCTAAAAAAACGACTATTTTCATGAACTATTATGATAGGTTTATATTATAGATATTGATATATAAGTTGTTACACTCAATCAGTACACTTTCGAAATACATTGAAAAAAAAAAACAAATTTTATGTATTTATGTAACCTAAACAAACTTTGAACGCGTTTGTTTCGAAGAAACGTTTTTTGACGGCTTGTTGATAATATGTTCGAAACTACTGAACCAATCGTTATAAAATTCTAACCACATATTCTTTGCAACTATAGCTATATTGCATATCGAGGATTTGTAAAAAAATTGACATTTACTTTTTTTGTTGCCAAAAACGGTGAAAAACACGTTTTCTTGGTTTTCTTTCGAAAAATGTCCGCCATTTTGTTATTTTTGTATATCAAAAATCGTGATATGCGCTATGGTCATTATCATACTGAATCTAAAATCGTTCGATTTTTTTTCGGATGATCCATCTCCGAGATTTCATCAACAGCGCAGACCTACAATTTTTTAGGCAATTCTTTTAACTACCATTTTCGTCTATAAATAGTGACTTGAATAAATAATTTCTTAAATGTATTTCGAAAATGTATTTATTAAGTGTAACAACTTTTATATCAATATTTATAATATAAACCTATCAAAAAAATGCATGAAAATAGCCTTTTCTAGCGTATAAAGTGAGAAGACCCCCTAAGGGGTTAGGCCACTCTGGAGGCCGAAAAAAAGGCTTTTTCGGGATTTTTTTTCAGTAAAACTACAAAATAAATCGAGATTACAAAAAAGGGGGTTTATCATACATATCAGTGACTGCATATAATAATCTTTTTGAAGCGATTAATTTCAAAATGGCGGCCTTGCAGCGTTTATCTCAAAACTGCATTTTTTAAGTTGGCCGAAAACATAACTGAGACAATTTTCAACCGATTTACCTGAAATGTTGAATATATCTTGAAAAATACATTGTCTATGGAAGTACCTAGGATTTTATTTGTTATATTGCATAGTTAATTTGTTATTAACAATTATCTGACGATTTTTTAGGCAAATTTTTCACTTTCCAAAAATCGGCCTCAAAAATCGTCAGATAATTGTTAATAACAAATGAACTATGCAATATGAAAAAAAAACCTGCGCACTTCCATAGACACTTTATTTTTCAAGATAAAATCACCATTTTACGTGAATCGGTTGAAAATCATCTGAGTTATGTTTCCGGCCAACTTAAAAAATGCAGTTTTGGGATAAACGCTGCACAGCCGCCATTTCGAAATGAATCGCTTCGAAAAAATTATTGCATCAAAAAATTATCAAAAAATACTGAACGATACGATGCAACCCAATGGTTGCCAGAGCTGTCAGTAAAAAGATGTACATTCTTTCTGTAATTCCTTCCTCGGAAGATCGTGGCTTTTCCGTAATTTCGCCGTACCATCAAGTTCGTCCACAAAGGATGAAAAAAAAAATTGCCCAAGGCCAACCAAAACGCTTCGCGAACAATCTTTTTTTTTCTGATTCCTCCGCAATGTGATCGAGAAAATCTCGAGGGTTTGTTGGCACCTTCGATAGCGGCAAAAGATTCGTCTCGAATTGCACAAATCTTGGCGAAACTTTTTTTCTCCTACTTTGCGGCTTCCTCTCGCGTCGAGGATCCTCGCGGGCTCCTGGGAGAGCGAGTAAGATTCTGCGCGGAGAGTGAGCATCGTATGGGCACACAGCCTGCAGCCTCTCGTCCCACGGCGAAAGCGCGAGGGATGAGAGAGGGGAAATTGCATGCTTACGGTGGTAATGGCATTACTGACAGCGCAAACCTAATTACAGGGTCAGACATTGGCAATCGGGAAACGGTAAGGGCACGGGGAGTGGTTTGGTCGTGTTGCTCCCCGAGGGAGTTGAGAGTGAACCTACGGGGGAATGACGAGGACGCCTCGGGGGCTTCTTTCGGCCCTTCCGCAACTTCAGATTCCCTCGACGACGACGACGACAATTTCACAGTTAGAAATAAAAAAAAATAAATAAAAAAAATCCTCCCTTCTCGAGATCCCACTGGAAAAAAGTGGAAGCAACGAGCAAGCAGTGTCAACGGAGTGAGAAAACACTTTGACAGTATTGAAGTATGTATCGTTGTAATGCAACGAATTGTTTTTTTTTTTTTTTTCGAATTTTTACGCGGCACGATCACGATGTCTCTGGCGCCTTAATTTGACCGTGGATTATTCATATTTGGCCCAAAAGAAACACTTTTTTAAGAATAAAAAATCGCGATTTTAGCTTCCTTTAGAAGGTACAGAATATTTTATGAATTATTCGTTATTAAGCGATTTAACTGGTTTACGTTAAGGGATCGTCTCAGTGTGAAATTTTCGAAAAATCGATTTTTTTTGTTGCATTATCGGATAGTATACACTGTAATAAACATTGTCTCAAATTTTTAAATCGAAATTCAAATTATTACGGTCGCTACAACGTTTCTTGTAGAAAGGGAACGGAGCGAGACATCTGCCTCGCCAATCTTTAAACGCGTTTTTCTCAGAATAGTATTTTTCAAAACGGTTTCCACTCTCAAAGGAAGAGTTTTGAAGATATCTAGTTCTCCTTTGAAGAGAACATTTTTAACGTCATTCTTTATAGCGGTATGGAAGCTTTTTTTTTTTGGAAATCTTCCTATTTTTTTTTACGAAAAACTGTCGAGAAAAAGGGCCAAATTCGATACTTTTTGTTCAAACCGCTGCCATTTCGTCAAATTTAAAAAAAAACCCTTCCATAGCGCGATAGCGACTTTCCTACAGATTAATAATCTTTTTGAAATTTTTATTTCGGATCAAAATTGCGGCCGCAATCGTGGAAACCGTACAGGACCTTTTTTTATTACGTGTCAATTCAACAATTTATTTAACTATTGTACATCCAATAAATAAACATAAAAAAAATCATTTTGTATTCGTCATGAATGTATTTATTTATTTAAAAAAAAACGGACCGATTAGTTTATTTGAACATTTAAAAAAAAAATCGCGAAATTCAGTGATTTTTCGGAGGGTCACACTGAGACGATCCCTTAAGGGGTAAGGCCACTGTAAATTTTTTGAAAAATCGATTTTTTTTTATTGGCTTAAAAAATAGTTTAAGTTTAAAATAAAAAATAGTTTAAGTTTCTCCGAAACTTCTTTTTTTTAATTTTTTCCAATAAAAAACTATTCGCAAAACTTTAAACGCGTTTTTCTCGAAACATGGTTTTTCAAAATGGCACGCAGCATAACTCGAACAATTTTCATTTTTTTTACTTGAAATTTTAACCAGATGTGAACATTTACATTATCTTGAGAATGTCGATCGGAATTTTCAAGAACTTTATTTATTGATTTTTTATTAATAAAAAACTTGCCGTTTTTTTCGTCAAAAATCAATTTTTTTTTTCAAACGCACGCCAAATCCACAAAAATTTATACTTTTTAAAATCCGATCGACATTCTCTAGCTATAGCCCTCTAGATTAATGGTTTTTTTTTTTTGTTCTAGATTCAAAAGTGCACCAGTGGTGCTGCGTGCCGCGGAGCCCTGGAAGCAAAACATGTCCCGGGAAGATAGCTGTGGAACCGCCATTTTGTTTTTTTTTTACTGTAAAAAAATTTTATAATAAAGTTTAATGTATGCCCGATAACACCATTAAAAGTTTTTTTTCAAATACCTTCAATTTCGGGAGCAAAAAATTAGTGAAAAAACCTTTTTTTTTGGGCCGTTACAGTGGCCTTACCCCTTAAAGTTTCAATTAGCCGGTCGTTTACACAACGGATTCTTCTCTTTCAACGCTCATATCTCAGTCAATTTTGTTCGGATCGACTTGAAATTTTCAGGACATATTCTCAGATACTTATACTTGAAAAAAATGCAATAAAAAAAATCGATTTTTTCAAAATCGCAAGTGGGGGTAACCCCTTAATGTAGCTTTATTCGGAATGCGCTATGTCGTGAAAAAAAAAAACAAGAACAAACCCAAACAAACCCAAACAAAGTACGACGAAACGATGTAAAACACGGGGAAAATTCGATTTACATCGAAAATCGGAAAAATACATTTTTCTTTCTTCGAAGCGCTGTAAATCCAAAAGGCTCAAAGCAAAAAAAAGTTATTCTCGTTTTTCGGCTTTACTGCATAATCCAATGGTCAAATTAAAGCGCCAGAGTAATCTCCCCATTCACGCTACTAATATCACTGAGATATTTTGAAGATCCTCATTAGGGATCCATAACCTAAAACTGCAGAAGAAGAGTTTAGATAGTGAGAAAAATAAAAAACGATTTTCGTTGCTTCCAAGGATGAAGTTTAGATAGCAATAAAAATATGGGGTTCGCATCGTTGGAACGCAACGAACATTGTTTGGAATATTTTCGTATTTTTTATTATTTCAACTCATATTTTGCAGATTTACTTCGTTTCGCAGTTCAAATCTGCCTGTGAAAATTGGGTAAATAAAAAAAAGTTTTTCGTTGCATTCCAACGATGCGGACTTCAACACCACGTACTTTGAGACTTATTATTTTTCCGAGTTCGTCTCGAGAGGGACGTACGAGGGGGATAATTAGTTCGAAAACGGGATAAGGGATGAGATTGAGGGTGGCTGGCGAGCGTATAGAGACCTCGGCAATCGGAGTCATGCGGTGCAACCTGGCACGCTCCTGATGGAAACCTACCACGAAAATCGATACATAGTTGCATGTTTCGCGCTTGTACGGTTCTCGCTTTGAGCATATCATTCTCGGGCTCACACGGCTGGTGTATCGTGTATTTTTTTGTTTTTCTCTTTTAACCAGTTACATCTCGGTGATGTTGACGACCAGCTGGCTGTTTCGGGAACATTTTCACTTCAGAAGCCTAGTTCAGTTTGAGCAAGGTCCAAAGGTCATTCCGAAGACAGTGGGGCTTACGTAATGTTGACTATAGGAATGGCTAGTTATCGCGGGGCCAGTCCTCGAAGTAGAATGCTCGGAAATCACCTCTCAGCATACAGACGCGGAGATAATCGAGCGATTGACGGGCGGGAACGTGAGGACGGAAGGGATCACTGACCCGAAAGTCCCTACCGTATCAAGATTGCACGACACAGCGTCGAGCTAGAGGGCCAACTTGTGTCTCCGCGATGCGCTCACGATTCGTGATAAAAGCGAAACGAGAATTGGAGCTTTCGTGTTTGCTTGTTCTCCTATCGTTCTCATATCGTTCGTTCTCTCTCTCTCTCTCTCTCTCTCTCTCTCTCTCTCTCTCTCTCTCTCTCTCTCTCTCTCTCTCTCTCGCCCCCCCCTTTCTTTCTATCGGAAGAACTTGTTTGGAGGCAAGCCAGTAAATGGAAAAAGTCGCATGGCAGGCGTTGGATCACTCGGGAAAATGAAGATTACGCCGCACGTTCTATTTAATTTCCCTCTCGCCTTTTTCAAAATTATTGACTGATGTTGTTAGATTTTTTTATTTCAATATAGCACTATCAAGCCACTGGTTTTGGGTTGTATTAGGTGTACAAATAAGTTTTAGGACAGTTTTTAAAAAATTCAAGATTTATTAAAAAAGAAGTAAAACACAGTTACTTATCGAAGTAATCTCCATCGCACTGAATGACCTTCAGCCATCTCTCAGGTAACTCGCGGATGCCTTTCGCAAAGAAACTTTCGTCTTGCGAGGTGAGAAATTTAGCGACCCATTTTTCCACTTCTTCAAATGTTTTGAATCGCACGTCAGACAAATCGTTCTGCATTTTCCGGAATAAATGATAATCGGATGGGGCTAAGTCTGGTGAATACGCCGGGTGTGGTACAGCTTCCCATCCAAGCGCGAGTAACGTATCCTTGACCGGTTTACCCACATGAGGCCGCGCGTTGTCATGGAGCAGTTTTACTGGACGTTTTCCTTTACCAGAAAATGGACGTTTCTTCTCAATTTCTTGATTCACTTGCATCAATTGATGACAATAGCGATCGGTAGTAACTGTTTGACCAGGTTTGAGAAGTTCATAATACAGTACGCTTTTCATATCCCACCATATGCACAGCATGACTTTGTTACAATGAACATTGCGCTTTGGCGTGGATGTTGTCGGCTCGCCGGGGTCAACCCAATGATATTTGCGTTTCGGATTATCAAAATAAATCCACTTTTCATCGCCGGTCACAATTTTCCACAAGAAAGACTTTCTATGTTGCTTGTTGTAAAGACTCACACAAATGTTAAGACGGCTGTTTTTATTTTCTTGAGTCAGAAAGTGTGGTACCCACTTTGTTCCTTTTCGAATCTTACCCATTGCTTTTAAACGATAAGAAACAGGTTGTTGAGTTACTCCAAGCTGTTCCGAAAGTTGTTTCTCCGTCTGACAAGAGTTTTCATCCAGCAACGCTTGCAGTTCCTGATCGTCCACCTTTACAGGAGGCCCCGTGCGTTCACGGTCACTAACGTCGAAATCACCTTCTTTGAATCGCTTATACCAATACTCACATGTACTTTTAGATACAATGTTGTCTCCAAGAACAGAACATAACGATTCAGACGCTTTCCTAACACTTTTTCCTTGATGGAATTCATAGTGAATGCAGTGTCTAATAAATAGCTTATCGGTCTGCATGTTTAATTTACAGAATTTATAGGTTATGTTTATGACTCCTTTACGTTTCGATACTACATATCAAGCGCCATCTATGATAAGCGAGCGGGACCTTTGAATTAATTTAGAATAGCTGTTATGATACAAAATCGAAGTGTCCTAAAACTTATTTGTACACCTAATACGTTGTAATATTTATTTTCTCGTACACCCTGTATACGTAGATTCAGATCGTTTATGCTGTGGTGCACGTATGGGTGTTCTGTGTCATGAAGTGAAAGGAAAGAGGGAGAGAGGAAGAACCGCAAATGGATTGCATTATTCGCGACTATGTGACATTACGGTACGTATGTACCGTGCAACGTGCCTCTTAGGTACCTACTACACAAACACACGTGAATGCAACGAAAATCCTTTTTTATTGATTTATCTAGACATGACAAAATTAAAGATTTTTTTTTTTCTTAATCCTCATTTTTCCACACTTTATTTAATTTTTATTTATTCATTAAGAAACGAAAAAGAATAATTCCCTAATTTTCGCATAAATAAATTTTCACAAAATATATATTCATTTACTTTTTCATTTCTATAAAAGAATTAATGGAAAGCGTCGGTGAGGGGGCAATTTGGCAAATGATTTTTGACAAGGTGATTAGCGGGGAATTAAAAGAAACGCGAGCGAGGATAAGATAGGGTAATGTCGGAAAAGATAGGGGAAAAGGGTATGTGGACGCGAAAGGTAGAATATACAAGCGGGCGATTGAAAATTTGAGACATTCGCGAGTGTACGGAAGTCAAGGGAAAATAAACCAGAGCTCTGTAAAGCTCTTTACCATAAATTAACTGGAGCAATGGTTGGAAAATAGCAAGGGGTTAGAAATCCACCGGGAAGTAGAAGCGCAACTGAAAATGCAACCGGCAAAGCAACTATGCGTTAACATCGGATAATTTGAGAAACTAGCAACTAGAATAGATATAAGAAAACCAATGTTAAATAATTAATATAAATGAGAAGGGAGGGACATTTATGTAAACAACCTCGAAAAGGATTTTCAAAAAATAAAATACTACTATTACTGCTACTTTTTCATTTTTTTTTAGACAAATGAAAAATAAATAACTGTATATTGCACCATATATTTATTTATTTTATTTTATCCTCCTTATCATTATTTTTTTTACTTATTCATTACAACACATATGTATTTACTTATTATTTATTTATTGAGGGAGAAAAAAATCTTAATTTGTTAATTTCTTGATAAACAATCGAATAAGCAAAAAAAGGCAAAAACAAGGTTTCTCCATGTATTTCAACGATGCCAACTTCAACACCATACGCGAATATATGGCAAGATAACTATACCCATAGATGCTATACACAAGTATTTGCAAACTTGAATACAGTTTGTGCGCGTCCTGCATTTACTACTTGTCCCCAGACCTCAAGCTCGTCCTGTCACGTAGTTATGATGCACGCGTGATGCCACATATATGCGGATAAAAATACGTATAACGATCGTACGTTCCATCTCGCCCTCCTTTTTTTTCCGTACTTACTACACCCATTATATTACACTTCTGACATCATAGATCAAGTCACGAGGGTAAAGTAGTTATTACACTCGTTTCACTTCCTCGCTGCAATTCTATTTCTATCTCACTCGAGCACGATTTCTCTCGGCGAACTTGGGGTTTCTCTTTCTTTAGTCTTTCACGTCTATGCTTTACAGAGCTGAGCATTTTTTTTTTCTCGAGTCGGACGACAAGGCGAAGATTTCGGGTTCTGACGGTGGGAATGAGTGCTAGATGATGAAAAAGATGGCAAAGGAGATAGAGATAGAGAGATAGAGATAGAGTCTTTCAAATGGCTGGAATATCCTTGCTTTTGAAGCATTTTTTTACTCCTAGTCCCTCTCTCGGGTTCCCTTTCTTTCGAACTATATCGGGGCTGCTAGCCGGTGAAGGGGCGTAATCCAGACGATTCAACGCCTGTTGCCATTTGTATCAAACTGGCCTTTTGTTTGCGAGCAATTCGACACGTCTCTTCGAGCTGCTTCTACATACCTCATGATATATATATATATATATATATATATATATATATATATATATATGTATGTATGTACGTATGTATGTATGTATGTATGGATGTATGTATATATGTATATATGTATGTATGTATGTACGTACGTACGTATGTATGTATGTATGTATGTATGTATGTATGTATGTATGTATGTATGTATGTACATATGGGACATTCCACGCTATTTCCCTTAGCCCGTGACCCCGACTATTTCTCGATCCCGAATTATATTGTCCGGATTTTTTGTTGTAATATTGTACCCCATGAAAGGATTATCCACACCTGTTTGTAGATTTTTATCTCTTCTCTTTTAGAAGTTATAATTTTCCAAAAAAAAATGCCGATTTCGGAAGTTTTGGAAACGTTCAAACGCTGATAGCTCCTACACTAATTGAGATTTCGACAAATGTCACTGTATAATTTGTTTTCATTCTGAAGCATACTTTGGTTAAAAAATATGAAAAAATTATCAATTACCAACGTCAACGTTTTTTTTTGCTTCTAAAGTGACTATTTTTTAAAGATTGCCTTTTTATATTTTGTTCAGAAAATTCTGTAAAACAGAGTAACTCGTTCTATGATTTTTAAAACTAGTCTCATCGTGGGCCCATCTTTCCTTCCATTTTTTTTCTCGAATGAATTATATTTTTTTCAGACACTTTTTATCATTTTTATCTCCAATAATGCTATTTTTGATTTTGTGATTTACAATTCGGCTTCGACAGGCCTGAAACGGTTTATTTTAAATTTGTGCGGAATTTAACGAAACATTAATTCGAAGAAAAAAATAGAAGGAAAGATGGGCCCACGATGAGATATCATTTTATGATGTCTTAAGCCTCATAGAATGGGTCACGCTTTTTAAGAGAATTAAAAAAAAAATCGCTTTGGAAGCAAAAAAAACGTTGACATTGATAATTGATGAACTTTTCATATTTTTTAACGAAAGTATGCTTCAAAATGAAAACAAATTATATAGTGACATATGTCGATATGTCAATTAGTTCAGGAGTTATGAGTGTTTAAACGTTTCCAAAACTTCGGAAATCGAATTTTTTGGAAAATTTTAATCCTGAACGAGAAGAGATAAAAATCTAAAAATTGGTGTGGATATTCCTTTCATGGGGTACAATTTTACGACAATAAAAATCAGGAAAACCAAAAATGGTCGGAGTCAAGAGCTAGGTGACATAGCGTGGAATGTCCCATATATATATATATATGGTCTATATATATATGGTCTACTATAAATATATGGAATAATATATGGTCTAATATGGGAATAATATATTTATTAATTTAATTTATTAACTTATTTATTAAGGGATTAATATATGGTCTATATATATATAGACCATACACGTTCTAATCCTGTATCTCCTGGCAAATCCTTTTCTCAGTCTCCTTGCCAATCTACGCCAAGGAAATGCTTAAGGGCCCCCACTTGCGATTTTGAAAAAATCGATTTTTTTTAATTGCATTTTTTTGAAGTATAAGTATCTGAGAATATGTCCTGAAAATTTCAATTCGATCCGAACAAAATTGACTGAGATATGAGCGTTGAAAGAGAAGAATCCGTTGTGTAAACGACCGGAAATTGAAACTTTAAACGCGTTTTTCTCAAAATGGCATTTCTGAAGTCGGTGACCAAGATTACTCGAACACTAATGAACCGATCTTCTTGAAATTTTGCAGGCTTATTTAATACATAAAAATGTAGTCTTTAATCGTTCGATTTTTTTTTTCGAAAAAGAAAATGGCCGTTTAATAGCCAAAAAACGGCCGTTTTTTTTCGTTAAAATCGAACCATTAACTTTGACTGTCCGCCATTTTGTGGAAAATGAATATTTTTTAAAATCCTTCGATTAAAGACTAGTTTATACTTATATTTGTCTAAATCCATCCGCATTTTTTTTTTTCACATGATCCACTTCGCCGCAATGTTGGTCACCGCAAACCGTGTATATAAAAACATTATTTCATTGACGGCCATTTGCCACTAAACAATGTAATATTTTTCAATAAAAAAATTACTGAAAGTTCTTCAAGATGTGTTCTTTAAGATGGTATATTGATCGATTGAAAAAGTTTTGTAGTTTTCTTGAAAAAAATTCATGAAAAAGGCCTTTTTTGCGCTACAAGTGGGGGTAACGCCTTAAATGCTCGGCTAAACGGCTAGGCCTATATAAATCATCGCTGTCGGACTCTCGGTTCCCTTGTGAGCGAGACTCGAGGCACACGAATTTTCCAACCCTCGGCTCTCGAGCCGAATTATTCGTCGGATTTCTATTTTTCGGAAATAAAGAGCATTGCTATCAGTCACGTGGTCTATCTTTGGGATTTAAAGAGGACGGAAATACTGTATCGAAGATTCCACGGATAATAATAATCCTGCGGTATTATCGTCGCATTGTGTGGTGAAATGGTGGAGTGGGTATGAAATTTATACCTTCGAGCATCATATTCGATGAATATACATAGAGAGCATCTGTCAGAGACGCGCAGACCAAACGGTATTTTCCCTATTATCGCAATTGTAACGTGTATACGTAGCTGAGAAGACTCGCGCGCACACCCATGTACATAGATATAAATACACATGGGAGGGGGATTCGTAGCTAAAATTATAACCCAAGTGGAGTATAGTTGAGCTGGTTATGGATCGTCGTTCTTGTCCTCTCGTCTTCGTCGTTCTCCTCGTCAGGTTTGTATCGATGGATGAAAAGGAAATTACAGTATCACTGATATGAAAAGGGCAGATTACAGACACTGCGAAACATCCGCTTCACCCTCGCCCTAATAATATTAATACACGATATACCCTGTGCTATCCGAAAGTTTTTTTTCTCCACTCATTTGACACTTGTCTCGTAATGTTGAATTTTGCATCGTTGGAATGCAACGATATATTTCCTTTTACGTTGACATTTTTTTTTCGCGAAATTTCTTGAAGATCCTGATTAGGGACGTACAACCTAAGTCAATCGAAAAATATTTTCGATAACAATAAAAACGGAAAATACAAAGAATTTTCGTTGCATTCCAACAAGGAAAAATTCAACAGCATCTTGTCTGAATGGTCTTGAAGTTTGCAGCGTCGAAATTCAACGAAAGGTCGTATTGTAATTTTCAATTTTTCATTTTTACGGTTTTACGAAATTTTTTTTTGGAAATTTAAATTCTCGATCTTTAGACAAGCGAGAAAAGAAATTCCAACAGTTTAATTATAACAATATTCATTGCATTCCAACGATGCAAACTTCAATTTTATCCTTGGAATGCAACGAAAATCGTTTAGTCCAGTCGAAATAGGATTTCACCTGGAATTAATTCCGGACTTCGATTTTCTTTTTTTTATACTTAGGGGGGGGGGGGTGGTTGATAGTGTAAATCTCGATTTTCGGGAAAATCCCCCTGATGCGTTTGCCGCCATTTTGATTTGAAGAGGGATTTTTTTTTGTTTTTCGAATAACTCGCTTATTTTCAACCTTAGAGTGAAAATGATTGTATTCAAAGTTGTGGAAAATGTAATTCTCCACAAGTTTGGTGATTATAATTTTTACCCTAGGATCGATATTTATAGAGTTAGACTGCTAAAAGGGGTAAAAACGTTTTTTTTTAAACTTATCTAGTTTATTATCAAGTTTATTGTAAAAATGGTAACGAATAATCACATAGGAAATTTTATTTCCTCCAACTTTGGTCATTAGCATTTTTACCCTCGGATCAATATTTTCGGACTTATACTTAATTTAGGGGTGAACTTTTTTTTATGTTCAGTTATTTCGTTTATTATCAAGTTTATCGTAAAAATGTTAAGGCGTAATCGGGTAGGAAATTTTATTTTCTTCAACTTTGGTCAGTACCATTTTTACCCTAGGATCAATATTTTCGGACTTATACTTAATTTAGGGGTGAACTTTTTACTCCTATTTGCGGTGTAACTCTATAAATATCGATCCTAGGGTAAAAACTATAATCACCAAACCTGTGGGGAATTACATTTCCCACAACTTTTGATATGATCATTTCCGCTCTAAGGTTGAAATTAAGCGAGTTATTCGAAAAACAAAAAATCCCTCTTCAAATCAAGAGAAAAAAAAATAAAATCGAAGCCCGGAATTAATTCCAGGTTAATCGAATTTTAGACCTATCTCGACTGGACTAGTTCTTTATTTTCCTTACCAACTAAACTCTTCCTTTGCACTTTTAGGTTATGAATCCCTAATAAGGATCTTCAAAAATATTTCCGTGACATTTGCAGCCTAAATGTGTCAACAAAAGAATCACACTGAAGTTAGTTTCGTTGGAGTGCAACGATGTTTTTCGTTCATTTTTTATTTCTTCCTTTCTATCATAATCGAGAGCATTTTTTTTGCACTTGTGGTTCTTTATTTCACATAGGAGTACGTGAAAACGTTCGAGTAATTTTTACAGCCTAATAAGGCTAAACAAATTTAACAATTGAAAGGCATCGATCTTCGTTGCGCTCCAACGACGCCAACTTCAACATCGTGGAAAAAATTGGGCATTACGAAAAAAAAAGGATTAAAAAACATTCCTGTGCCGACGTCGAGACACCTTTAATTTCGCCGCGTGCGAGGCCCGGCTCAGGGGGGACTTTATTTCGGAACCGTGCCGCCATTGGGGCAGGCATTGAAATAGACCCGAAGAGCGAAAACGACGCGAAGGAGAGGCGAAGCGAAGAAGAAGAGAGACTCCGAGAAGAGAGATTACGACTATGAACAAGGCAGACACCCTTCGCGTCCCTACAAATAGTCCTTTAGTACGTCGCACGCTCCATTAATATTCCCATTACGCATATCCGAGTAGGCGCAAAGAATAAACTAGAGGGGGAGAAGCAGGCCGCTGCGAGGGTGGATTAACGCGCGAACTACGGCGAGACATCGAGAGCGAAAGAACGAGATTTGAAGAAAAAGAAAAAAAAACGAAAAAAAAAAGGGAAAGAAAACAAAGAAAGAGGGTAAGAGGTGAGTATGGAGGTGACCGGGACTTTTTAATGCGAATAATAATGCCATTTTGGTCTCTTGGGTATGTACGAAAAAAAAAAAAAAACGTGCGATTGCGAGCGAGAGAGAGAGCAGAAATCTGAAGGTTCAGAATCACGAGCAAAGATTTATTCGAAAGTCGTTCGTCTTGCTGGAAAAAAATGTGTGCGGCGAACGTTTCTTCCGGTTTTTTATTTTTCATCCCCCATTCCCAAAAACTTCCGTTGCGTTTCCAATATATATGTGTATATTCTTTCCACGTGCTTTTCCCCCATTAAGGGGTCTTCTGACTTTAGACACTAAAAAAAAACGGCTATTTTCATGAATTTTTTTTCATAGGTTTATATTATAGATATTGATATGAAAGTTGTTACACTTCATAAATACACTTTCGAAATACGTTAAAAAAAAATGTATGTATTTATGTAACACAAACTTTAAGGGGCTATACCAGTGTGACACTTTCAAAAAATCAATTTTCGTTTGCCTTTCTCGACAGTTCATACTTTCAAGAATATCATTATCATTTATATCATTTTATCTTGCAAAAATCGATAATTGAATCTTTAATCGCGTTTTTTCTCGAAATGAGATTTTTCAAATTTGCTGACACTGTAACTCAAAGAGCAATTATCCGATTGACTTGAAATTTCAACTGAGTACTCTTGAATATATTTACTCTACAATGACGTAGGATATTTTTGATTGGATGAAAATTGACGATTTGGCATTGAAAAAAATGACCATTTTATAGGCAAGAAAATAGACTTTTTTTCATAACTACGCCATTTTGTTAGATTTTGATATTTTTCGAAAATCCTACGTCATTGTACAGGAAATACCTTCCGGTTTAACGACATTTTTTCCTTTTTCGGTTTCAGCCACTCAATCGGCCGGAATCATGTCAGCAGTGGAGGAATGTTTTTTTGCCGCCTCCGAAGGCAGCGCACGAGTCGCTTGAATCTCAATATTTTTCTATGAAAAAAAATTATTTTGATATTTACTAATTTTTTGCCAAAAAACGGTAAAAAAAAACGTTTTTTTTGTTTTTTCGAAAAATGTCCGCCGAATTGTTATTTTTGCATATATCAAGAATCGTATGATACGCGTTATAGCCATTAACATACTGAATCTAAAACCGTTTGATTTTTTCGTTTCGGATTATCCATCTCCGAGATTTCAACAACAGCGCAAACCTACAATTTTTTTAGGACATTTTTTTAACTACTATTTTCGATTATAAATAGTGACTTGAATGAATAATTTTTTTAAATATATTTCGAAAGTGTATTCATTAAGTGTAACAACTTTAAGGGCGGGGTAAAGTATTAAAAACTTTTTTTTCATTTTTTTTTAAATTTTTTAAATGAATGCATAATATATCAAGAATATTGTGTTAAAATTTCAAGTCGATCGGAGTAAAATTGACGAAGTTATGAGTATTTGAGCGTCTATTGATCCATGCCGTTCTCTTCTCTTCTGCGTTTTTCAAACCGTTTTTCTGAGACTTGTCATATTTGAAGTCCGTGTGCACGATAACTCAAAATCTACTGGACCAATCGCTTTGAAATTTTGCACAGTACTTCTTCACATAATTCACCAGGTATTGTCGAGAGCTTTTTTGTTTTTTTTTAATAATTACTAATTTTTCAACAACAAATTAGCCGATTTTTTTAGCGAAAATCGGGTTTTTGGCTCCCAAGTGCTACGAAAAATCGAAATAATCGAAAGAAAAAAAAATCCTCCCGTCATTACCTCGAGAAACATCTCCTTTAACAAATGCATTTTGATTTTTTTGTTTCAAATGATTCTGTTGCGAGTTATGGTGCACACCGCAAACCAACTTTTTTTCGAGGCGCCTCCGGGGTTTAATTTTCACTCGCTCAATTTTGAATATTTTGCAATGCAAATTTAGGACAATGTTGTTCAAATGTTACTTTATTATATGTAAATTTTTCAATAAACGAATACTATTCGTTACGCCAAAAAAAAATCTTAAAAACATGCCTTTTTTTCGCCGAATTAACTTTACCCCGCCGTTAATATCAATATCTGTAATATAAACCTATCAAAAAAATTCACGAAAATAGCCTTTTTTTAGCGTCTAAAGTAAGAAGACCCCTTAACCCGCGGCCTCACGGCGAGGGAAAAAGCAAGGGGAGAGGCTCTCTTTGCGACGACCCTCGATCGACCCACGTGCGCAAAACAGGGAAACCATTCCACGTTTATACCGCGACTCTCTTTTTTTTCCTGCTCCCGTGCAAGCGGCAGGAAAACCCTCGACGAAAGAGCTTTTTCGCCTTTGTCCCAGGAAAAAAGGAATCCCGATTTTTGCCAGACTCAATCCTCCATTTTCGTACCTACGTGTATACGGATTCGGAAGTCACCCCCCCCCCCCCCCCCCCCCCGCCGCGGCTGCGAGCACCGATCGATTCCCATCAATCACATTAATAGGGCGAATGCTCACGGGTACAGGGTAGCGTTCCTTTTTTTCGATTTCGTATTCTGATCGTCAATTTGATCTCTCAAACGTCTTGTGTCCTCGGCTGATCGTAAAAATGAAGAATTCCTCCAATTAGAATATGATGTGCGTTTGGATCGAGGAACGGAAAATAAAAAGATAATAATAATAATGTGCTCCAATTGGCGTGAAAGAGTTTTCACATAGTGTGAAATTTGCATGGTTGGAATACAACGAAAATTCACTTTTTTCGTTTCTTTATCTTTATTACTGTCTTATCTTTCATTTTGCAGGTTTGGGTTGTGAGTCCTCTCGTGAGGATCTTGAAAAATATTTCAGTAATTTTGGTAGCCTAAATATGCCCGAAAAATTGGACAATACGAAAAAAAAAGTATTTTCGTTATTTAACAAGAATGTGAACTTCAATACCATATATTCACTATATACTTCAAGCCTGGTTTACACGTGACGTTGAACGTTGCACCGTTGGAATGCAATGAAAATTAGTTCCCTTTAATTACTCAATTTCATTGGCCTCTTTAATAGAAAAGGCCAATATTCTTATTGGAAAATTATGCTCTCAATTTACAAAAAAAAGACCTTTGGATCATCATAAAAATGATAAATAAAACATATCGTTGCGTTCGAACGATGCAAACTTCCAGGTCATGTTTAAATCCGATTTATATTGAAATTTATTCGATATCTATGTGTGTGTATATATATATATATAGAACATTTCAATCTCCGATAATGCTATTAATGATTTGGTGATTTCCAATTCGGCTTCGTCAGGCCTTAAACTGTTTATTTTTCATTTGTGCTGAGTTTAACGTTATGGTGAATATTTAAGTTATTGTGAGTAAATTATTTTTTATTCCCAATAACTTTTTTAAATTATAATTCCTAAAAGAGAAGATATAATAATTTAAAAATTGGTATGGATATTCCTTTAATGGGATACAATTTTAGAAAAACAAATCAGGAAAACCCAAAATGGTTTATCCCATATATATACATACATACATATATATGGGACATTTCACGCCATTTAACGAGGCCCGTGATCCCGACCATTTTTGGTGTTCCTGATTATTTTTGTAAAATTCTATCCCATTAAAGGAATATCCATACCAATTTTTAAATTATTATATCTTCTCTTTTAGGAGTTATGATATAAAAAAGTTATTGTTAATAAAATATCATTTATTCACAATAACGTTAAATTCAGCTTAAATGAAAAATAAACAGTTTCAGGCCTGACGAAGCCGAATTGGAAATCACCAAATCATTAATAGCATTATCGGAGATTGAAATGTTAAGCATCTTCTCAAACAAATATGATTAATTCGAAGATAAAAATTGCAGAAAAAAGGGGCCCACAATGAGACTGGTCTCAAAAACCATAGAATGGGTCACTATTTTATAGGAATTTTTGAAAAAAAATTAAGAGAGGGAATCATCTTTAAAAAAAATAGTTTTCACTTTAGAAGCAAACAACGTTGACATTGATAATTGATGATTTTTTTCATATTTTTCAACGAAATTGTGCCTCAGAATAGAAAAAAACATGATGTAGTGGCATTTGTCGATATCTCAATTAGTTCAGGAGTAATCAGCGTTTAAACGTTTCCAAAACTTTCGAAATCGACATTTTTTGGAAAATTATAACCCCCAAAACGGAAGAGATAAAAATCTAAAAATTGGCGGGAACATTCCTTTCATGGCGTACAATTTTACAAAAAAAATCCGGAAATATTTGACGCATATTTTCATGCCTCCCAAATATTTAGATTCTGTTTCATTTACAATTACTACTGCCGCGATGTTGTATATATTCATGTACCAATTATCGTTATACTCAACTTCCTATCCTGTTTATTTTCTGCTCTTTTTTCATTCCTCCAAACAAAAGTTTACGAGTATCGATATATTGGGAAACAAAACAAAAATATATTTCACCGAACAGGCGTCCCAATGGAATTGTGACGGAAAAAAAAACGGAATGTAAAATATAATCGCCCAGATCGAGGTGAGAGATTGCGTACAATGGGACAGGAATTTCCGACACGCGGGGGTGGCTTTCAAGCGGAAGAACGAGAGATTGGAGGATCGACAGAGGATGTCTGTGTGCCAACGAACGTATTGAATATAAACTTGCCGTGCGATACCGTCATCCCCTTAACTGACCTATGGCCACTCGTCTCGGTCACGCGAACGCGGAATGGCAGCTACAAAATCCCCTGCTCATCGAGTCCCTTTCCTACACCATGCCGCCCTTATAACACCGCTCTGTGGTGTTACCGCTGTCGTCCTCGTCCTCGCTACAACGTCACACGCGATAAAGGGGTTGCGTTACCACGCGAAATGGCGAACCGTTTTCAGCAGGACTACTATAGTGTAAACGATTGGCATTTTGTGTATTTTTAAGGGAGACTTTGTCTCCCTTAAAAACAACATGAGCAGCTAGAAGAAGAGGAGGGATGCCTCTATGGACCAGGCATTGCCGATTAGCGGTAATTATAAACACATTTGTGTAAACACATTACAAAACTTTAAACGCGTTTTTTTCTCGAAAACACGTTTTTAAAAATGGCCGACATTCTCCTGACCGCTGTAATTAAGGGGTAAGGCCACTGTAAATTTTTTGAAAAATCGATTTTTTTTTTATTGGCTTAAAAAATAGTTTAAGTTTAAAATAAAAAATAGTTTAAGTTTCTCCGAAACTTCTTTTTTTAATTTTTTCCAATAAAAAACTATTCGCAAAACTTTAAACGCGTTTTTCTCGAAACATGGTTTTTCAAAATGGCACGCAGCATAACTCGAACAATTTTCATTTTTTTTACTTGAAATTTTAACCAGATGTGAACATTTACATTATCTTGACAATGTCGATCGGAATTTTCAAGAACTTTATTTATTGATTTTTTATTAACAAAAAACTTGCCGTTTTTTTCGTCAAAAATCAATTTTTTTTTTCAAACGCACGCCAAATCCACAAAAATTGATACTTTTTAAAATCCGATCGACATTCTCTAGCTATAGCCCTCTAGATTAATGGTTTTTTTTTTGTTCTAGATTCAAAAGTGCACCAGTGGTGCTGCGTGCCGCGGAGCCCTGGAAGCAAAACATGTCCCGGGAAGATAGCTGTGGAACCGCCATTTTGTTTTTTTTTACTGTAAAAAAATTTTATAATAAAGTTTAATGTATGCCCGATAACACCATTAAAAGTTTTTTTTCAAATACCTTCAATTTCGGGAGCAAAAAATTAGTGAAAAAACCTTTTTTTTTGGGCCGTTACAGTGGCCTTACTCCTTAACGTATCGACCTGAAATTTTGAGAGCATACTCAGAAAATATGTCTTCACGGAATGACGGATCGTTTTTTCGATAGATACATTTTTGCATTTATTATTTATCTTTTTATGCGAAAAAAAAACGCGAAAATTCGATTTTTTTTTAATTGCCGCCATTTTCCGAAATTTGTACTAAACGAAAAATCCATCCGTCATTCCATGACCAAAGGGTCACAGATCGATAATATGCTTTGAATTTGTGTTTCAGATCAACAAAGAGGGGGCAGTGATGTCAGCCGTTTACCTCCCGCGATTTGAGGACCTGTTTTTGCGGAGCTGCAACACCCGCCATTTTGGTTCTTTTTTTCAAAAAACAATTTTTTAACGTTCCGTATATCATGAATAAGTTAAGAAAAAAACCGCACTCAAAAAGCTTTACTCGTTTCCTTTAAAAAAAATAAAATGTAAACACCTGAAATATGGCACTCCAAGGACAAAGTCTCCCTTAACGTCGCCTTTCTATCGGTCACTCCATTAAGAAGGGAAACCACTGTGATGGGTAAAAAAATCGATTTTTATGGTTGCATTTTTTCGAAGGATACGTCATCAGGAGTGTGTGAACAAAATCCACGTTAATATTTTTTTAAAGAGACCAAGTTACCATACAATTTAATTCGAGCAGGTAGCGCAACGATTTATGTATACTGAGACTTTCAATCGCGTTTTTTTTTTCGAAATTCTGAACTCTAGCTATGATTGTTCCATTTTCAATTTTTAAAACCCAAAATTTCCATAATTGCAGTAGCTATCGTTGTACACTGCCATTTTTTTTAATTAGTATTTTTTAAGCCCCTCTATATAGGTAAAAAAAAGTCGCCAAAATTACACTTTTTTAGCACCCACCATTTCGTGAATTTTTTTCTTCGAAAAACGGCTGCATAGAAGAAAAACTACGTTTGTATCGATTATAGAACTTTTTTATTTTTATTTTTCGGACCAACCCTCGTCGCGTTATCGATCCGGTCGTCAGACCACATTCTTTATGCAGAGGCTCTATTATACCTCAATAACGCTGCTGATTTTTTATTTTTTCAAATAAATCTACACGAAATAAGTTCAATGTTTTCAATTGAACTTATTTCGTTCAACTTATTTATTGAACTTGAACCAAATAAGTTCAATGCTTAAGGCGGGAATTAGAAGGTCCAAAAAGGACTTTTTTCGGGAAATTTTCTAGAAGGGAAAAAACGAGTGAGTCCAGTAAACATTGAGGTATCTTTTCATGTTTATTTGAAATGTATAAAAAAAATGTTTCAACACGAACCAATAAATTACTGCAGTCCCCAATCGGCGGGAAAGATGCAGCTCGTAATTCTTGCCTGAACCAATTAACCAATAAAATGTTCAATTGTCATATGTTTTTCTTCTGGGTGAATTAAGAACAAGCTGAAAAAACCGTAAAATTATAACTTTTCTCGAGTTAAAAATAAATGTTAAAAAAATACTTTAAGGTGTTATGAAAATTATTTAAAAATACTTTTTTAGTTAACTTAGAAGAGATCTTCATACTGAAAAAAATAAACTTTGGGTTCATTGAATAGGTCGTTTAGTTTTTTTGCTATCACGCCCGCCAATTTGGAAAAATCGTGGAAGTGAAAACTAGAGAAAACGCGCTTGAAAATTTTCAATAGGAGGAAATATCAATATCAATAGATAGTTTATGTATCGATTTAAGCAACAAAAAAGAACGATTTTTCAGACCTTTTAATTAAAAGGTTTAATTTAAAAAAGTAAATAAGGTTCCGGCCTTAATAACATACCTTTTTTTTCAAATGCCAAAAAAATAATCTAAGAGGATTTAAGCAACAATAAAGAACGATTTTTCGGACCTTTTAATTAAAAGGTTTAATTTAAAAAAGTAAATAAGGTTCTGGCCTTAATAACATACCCTTTTTTTTCCAAATGCCAAAAAATAATCTCAGAGACAAAAAAATCGAAGAATTTGCCCTTAAGGGCAAAGGGCCCGATATGCAATTGAACCGAATGTCTGATACGTAGCAAAATATAGATCATAACAATCCTCAGGCAGAAAATGAGCCGTGAAATCTCTCGATCTATGACTCTCGCATTGCATTTCTTTTTTCTCGCCATCGGCGAAATTACGTCCAATTTTCAACCAATAACTAACAAACACGCACCGACGCTAAATGGCCACCCGGGCTTCTCGGGCCGGAATATCCTGTCCAAGTTTAATTACCATTGCAGCGGTGGTATCGCCGGGCGAGTTGATAACGAGAAAAAAAAACGAGGTAGGTTAACGCGCCGTAGCGGAGAATGGAAAATTGTTCGTTTAATTCGCGGCAGAGTCACGTCCGAATACCATACGGGCGATTTTAGCTGCCGCGAGCGCACCCGGTGAAATTTTACGATTATCACTCGGCAATTATAGCGTGTATACGAGCGGCACGCGGAGAAAGAGCACGAGAAATATATTCTAACGGTAGATGAACACAGTCGCGAGTGTGTCTCCGAGATTTAATGTTCCAAATTAAATCGCGATTATTTAAAGGGCTATGTGTGACCAGTGTGACACTTTTAAAAAATTCATTTTTTTTGTGCCTTTTTCGACAGTTTATAGTTTCAAGAATATCCTGTAAAAATTTCAAGGCTGTATCTCTAATACAGCAAAAATCGTATGCAAAAATCGATAGTTAAGGAAGTTGGAGCGATTCAGTTGAGTCAAATGACGGTTTATTCATTTTTTTTCAATCAACCTCAAAAAAATGCATACGACCCGTGCAGAAATTTTGACCGGAATACCCTATGTCCGATCAAATCCCGATCAGAATTTGTCATGGATTCTCCAAAACCGGTATCTCGGTTAGAATCCAACTTGCATCAGTATCGGCATATGTACGACGACGATGGCATCATTTTGAAAATTTTGGCGTCACGTGTATTTTCTGTATTACTATGGAATTCCTATCTATAGATAGAAATTTCTGTCTATAGATTCCTATCTATAAAATTCCTATCTATAGATAGGAATTACATAGTAATACCGAAAATACACGTGATGCCAAAATTTTCAAAATTATGCCATCGTCGTCGTACATATTCCGATACTGATGCAAGTTGGATTCTAAGCGGGATACCGGTTTTGGGAAATAAGTCTCTGTTTATACCCACCGACATGTCGGTGGGTATAAACATGTATTTAAGACAAATTAAAATCAAATTCAAAATGATTAGATTAAAATTTACACCAACCGTGAGTTCTTACGTATTTCGAGAGAAAACATTTCGTCGAGGCAAAGAAATTTTTGCAAAAAAAGTTGTGAGTTTCAAATATTACATTATAAATATGAAAAAAATCACAAAATGAGTTGTGAATTTCCTCAAGTTGAAGAAAATAAAAATCGAATTCACGACAGTTATATTAAAATTTACACCACAAGTGTAAACGTATTTTGAGAGAAAACATTGTGTTGAGGCAAAGAAATGTTCGCACAAAAAGTTATGTGCAAAAATGTCTTTGCCTCGAGGCAATGTTTTCTCTCAAAATACGTACGAACTCACTTTTGGCGCAAATTTTAATCTAATCATTTTGAATTTGATTTTAATTTGTCTTGAATACGAAAAAATTCACAACTAATTTTGTGAATTTTGTTGTATTTATAATTTCTTGTTAATACATTTGCATTCACAGATTTTGATGTGAATTTTTTTTAATTCACATCAAAATCTCGCGATGAGCGCGATCTACCATTTGAATCTTTGGACAAATTTTTTTTTTATTGATAGTTTAATGCACCAAAACTTTATAAATGTTATTTATTTTTATAATAAATTTAACATATCATAATTCCATTTTTGACATTTTATTTCAGCCTGTATTCATCCGTGATCCTTCCCAGATTCCTCAATGATTCCATGGGGAATCTATTTAGAGTCATTAAAGGATCCGGTTCTGGATCCCTAATGGAATCCAGTTTACGGATCTTACATTTAGTCTTCGAATCTGATCCGATATCGGACTAGATCCCGACTGGGAGCCCGGGATACAAGTCAGAATCCAGCTGTATCCCTGCCAAAATTTCTGCACGGGGAGGTACAGATTTATGCTGTATGCTGTGATTATTCTATATATGCTAATTTTTTAAATATATAATTAAAGGGCAAAATTATGCATTTTAACATTTTTATTGCGCAAAGTAGAAAAACTTTTGTGTTACTTACCAACTTGAAAAAGCACAACATTATCGATGATTGTTATGAAAAAACTACGACGACGAATGTTTTATACAATTGACAATGAAATTTTGAGTAATTCATAATTATGCCTATTCATATTTACGTCAGGAGATTATTGGCCCATGGTTTACGATAGGCAAGATGAGGATTTTTTTCTTCTAAATGTTCACAAAGGTTCAGTTTGCGTTAATCCGTTGTTAGAAATGGTTTATCTTGGTGCTAAATAACAATAAAAATTACATAACGTGTGAAAGTTTTGCCCATCTAACCGCACGTTAAATTACATACATTAAACTATTTTTTATCTCTGGTGTTTGGTGGTGACAAAAGTTCAAAAAATTCGTAAAGATTCAGTATAGTATAAACAATAACATGTATTTTTTTCATAAAATTTAACCTTGGATTGTGGCTAACGCTCCAACCTCCTTTGGTTGGAGCGGTCCAGTTGAGTCAAATGACGGTTTATGATTTTTTTTTTCAATAAACCTCAAAAAAATTGCATAGGAGGTATCGATTTATTCGGTACATGTAAATTTTGCATAAAATATATAATTCAAGGGCGAAATTACGCATTTTTATATTTTTATTACGTAAATAAGAAAAGCTTCTGTGTTACTACCAACTTGAAAAAGTATAACATTATCGACGATTTTTATGAAAAAACTGCGTTCGCGAATGTTTGATAAAATTCAGAATGAAATTTTGAGTCATTTATAATTATGCCTAATTAAACTTATGTCACGAGATTTTTTATTATTATCGGCAATTAATATTAAGTGTTGCCGAAATAGAGCAACTTTGCGGACATTGAGGTTGGCAGCAATGCTCTTCATTCGCCAGTCAAGATTCGCAATGTTTCGTCAAACTTTGATGGTCCAATATTGAATATATATTATGATGTGCAAGCTCGTTTCTTTTATAAATGTTTACAGAGATTTAGTTTGTGTTATTCCGTTGTTAGAAATTATTTGTCTCGGTACCAAATAGCCAAAAAATTACATTATCCGTAAAGCCTTGACCATCTAGCCACACGTAAAATTCCATATTACTGAAGTCATGGTACTGAAGTCATAGTACTAAAGTCATTTCGTTGCATCGTTAGAATGCAACGAAAATATATTTCTTTCGTATACCCGTATTTTTTTTAAGCACATTAAAGCTACGAACGTCGCCGAAACATTTTTGAGAATCCTTAAAACTCATAACCAAAAGTTGCAAAAAAAAGAAATTTAGAAAACAGTAAAAATAAAGAAATAAAAAAAATCAAGAAAAATATTCGTGATGCAAAATTCAACACCACAAAATTACATACGTTGAACTATTATTGATCTCTGGTGTTTCATAGTGAAAAAATTTCAAAAAATTCGTAACGCTTCAGTATAATCTAGAAAATAAGATATATTTTTTTGAAAATTCAATCTTGGATTGTCGCCAACGCTCTCCAACCTCCTTAATATTTCACAACTCGCGAAAAGGTAATTCGATATCATTAATCGTCCTTTCAGGCGGGAAAAGCCGTGACGGTGTCCTGGGAAACGACGAAATTGGATTCAGTCGTCTATACGAAGCCATCGTCTCGTCTTCGCGAGCCTTTTTTATATTTTCAAAGTGACACAATATGCCCGGTGAAACTTAATCCAATGTACATGGGTGACGTGACCCTCGGACTGGGACGAAAATCGGGAGCCTGCACCCTCTTGGAGGACGAGCCATCAGGATCAACCACGGGCGACGAAAGCTCTTTGCTTTCGAAGGCATACACGCGTGGCACGAGGAAATGCCACGTAAGCTACCCCTCTCTTTGTACATGAAGGCATATATACATACATGAAGTATTATATCCAGTCAGCCAGGAATGACTGATTGGCAGGCCCTTTGGCATTCTCCTTTTCCCGAATTCATAGCCAGAGCATATTTTTTTTTTTTCTTCTCCTATTGAACGTTCTCCTCACAATTTAGTTTGCCTGCGTGTAACCTCTGCGCTTAGGAAAGTGGACAATGACGCGTTGACGCCGAAGAGGAATGACGGAATAGGGAACGTAGGAAAATCAATTTTTAATAAAGAATTTCGTCGAAATTCTTTATCCATGGATACATTTTTCATATTTTGTGCGGGAAGGAGTGGAAATAATGGAACGCCGAATCATTATGGGGTTGAAGTTCACATCGTTGTAATGCAACGAAAATTCTTTTTATTGCTATTCTAAATCATATTTTCTAGATTAAAGCTGTGGATCGCTGAATAATGACGTTGAAGTTTTCATCGTCGGAATGCAACCAAAATTAATTTACTTTTTATTCGAGTAGTCAAAAGATCAATTAATCGAGAAGTTAAAAAGTAAATTAATTAACTTTCTCTATGCAAGGCCTTTTTTTGCTCATTGAGGTTGTAAGTTTCTAATAAGAATACGTAGAAACGTTTGAGTGATTTTCACAGCCTCAAACGGCCAATTTTTTTTTACAACTCCAATTTTTTTACACTAGTTAAAAAAAATTGAAAATTTACTCGAACGTTTTTATGTATTCTTATTAGAAACTTAAAACCTCAATGAGCAAAAAAAGGCTTTACATAGCGATAAAGGTGAATAAATAAAAATGGTATTGAAATTTGCATCGTTGGGATGCAACGAAACTATTTTTACAAGAGCTACAAATAGCACTGAAGTATCTTTCAAGATCCTTATTAGTGATCCATAACCTAAAACTTCAAAAGGAGAGTTTGGATAGTAACAAAAATGAAGGACTTTCGTTGCACTCCAACCACGCCAAACTTCAACCTCATGCTAAATAAAGAACCTCAAAAATGTTGGCGTGGTTGACATGGCTCAAATCTGCTATAGGACATTTAAGAAATGGAAAGAAAAGAAAATCGTTGCTTTCTAACGACGTAAAATTCAATGTCATGAAATATGTATTAAGATAGTTTATCGATGTAGGCTTAAAGTTTGCATCGTTGGAATGAAACGCCAATTCTCTTCAATGTTTTATTTTCCTTATTATCCAAAATCATATTTTGCAGATTTGTTGTAGATTAACTAAATAAGAATCCTGAAAAGAGTTTACGTGATTTTTGTAGCTCGAATTTGCCAAAGGAAATTTGGGAAGCAAACAAAGAATCATTTTCGTTGCGTTCCAACGATGCAAACTTCAACGTCATTTATCGATCGATAAGAAGTCGTACATCCTATTGAAGTTCATATAGTTGGAATGCGACGAAATAATTTTTTCTTCGTATGGCCCACTTTTTCAGCACATTTAGACTCCAAATATTGTATTCTTATTAGGGATCCATAACCTACAACTGTGAGGCAAGAGTTTAGATAGTAAAAGAAACAAAGAAATGAAACCTTTATTTTTTCACCGGCTGAATTTGCCAATTTTTTTCCAAAATATTGTTGAAATGTTACTCTTTTATGTGCTTAACATTTTGAATAGAATAATTTATATATATATATATATATATATATATTAGACTGATTCAAAAAAAATGTTCCTTCTGGATTCTCGTGCTATTGTTGGGCACTGACAAAACAAAATTTCTCTAAAAAGATGGGCGCGGTCACTCAATTTTTAGAGGTGGCTATCTCGACTTTTTTGTATTTGAATTTTTTTTAACGAACGTATTGCATTTAAACATAGTCATGGCTTCGGATTACGGATAAAAATCGGGAAAGTTTTGAGTTTGTTCTTTTACAAACATAACAGAGAAAAACTGACCATACGTCGAAGTGCACACGAAACGATGAAAGAAATTTTCGAACAATGGAAATGTGCTGAAATTCCAACGCGTCGATTGAATAACGCAATCTTGAAATCAATAAAACTCCATCTAGTCTGGAAACAACTTTTAAAAAATCGAGTTAAAAAGAATTTGCCGTCACAAATATCGAAGGAGCGTAAATTTAAGAGAGATTTGGACAAACTGTTCAACGTTGCACATTTTCGTTCTGCCCAAAATGTTAACGAACTTGAGAATGGCTGGGAAGAAATGTAAATGAGTTTGAAGATAATATAAGCGTAGCATTTTGAAAATGTAAATATACGATTTATGAATAAAAGCTTATAATTTAATTTTTCGTAAAAAGTGCGAAATGTTAATGCATATAAATAAATCTACATGAATAACGAGAGTAGTATAGACGCCATTATTGATCTACCTGGATTTGAATTGTGAATATTGCACCCTTTTCAAATTGTTAGAGTTTATTTTTGTTACGAAAAAGCTGCTGGATGTGATTTTTATCCGTAATCCGAAGCCATGACTATGCTTAAATGCAATACGTTCGTTAAAAAAAATTCAAATACAAAAAAGTCGAGATAGCCACCTCTAAAAATTGAGTGACCGCGCCCATCTTTTTAGAGAAATTTTGTTTTATCAGTGCCCAACAATAGCACGAGAATCCAGAAGGAAATTTTTTTTTTGAATCAGTCTAATATATATATATATATATATATATATATATATATATATATATATATATATATATATATATATATATATATATATATATATATATAGACAGAGAGAGAGAGAGAGAGAGAGAGAGAGAGAGAGAGAGAGAGAGAAAATACCGTTTTTTGGCTTCGAAACCCACGTAACCCCTTAAAAACCAATCACACCGGCAACCTCTCAACGTTATAATACTTCAGATTTGTTTGAAAAGTGAAAATTTGGAAAGAAAATCATATTTCTATAGCAATTTATTTCACAACGCTATATTTTCCAGCCTAAGGATAAGAGTATCTGACGGAATCTGTTATTTCTGCTAACGCGAGGATAAGAAATTGTCCGGGAAGCCAGTATACGTCGGACCCTTCCTATCCTCCGGCTCCCTCCTCCCTTCACTCTCATTCCGGTTGCCTTCGTACTTTGACTGCCAATTCAAAGGAGAATCACCTCCTTCGATGATGTCTGGAATTTCCGACGACTCGATGACGGATTGAGCGAGAATGGAAAGCATGAATGACACACGTACAGCAAGAATTATGTGTTTGTGATAACTCAGAGAGAAAGAGAGGAAGAGAGACTGAGAGACAGAGGGGGGGGCGAGAAGAAGACAGGTAGAAAGAAAAACAGCGAGAGAGAGAGAGAGAGAGGGGCCAGTCAGGCACACCGATTGATAGATCGGGAGAAGGGCGCGTATTGGTATAACGGATTTTTCGTCGAGAGACAAGAGTTAACACTTCCTGTCGTAGAATGGAAACGTGTATGTAGACACACGCACACGCACCCATACGCGAGAATGTGACGTATCCGGAGACGCGTGTTTCGCATAGGAAATCGATAACGGATGTTACCAGGTAGAATAAAGATATACGGCGACATTAATTACCATACGTTAAATATTGTATATAAAAATCATATCTTCAAGTTATATAAATTTAATATAAATTTATTATATGAAAATTATATAAATAATTAACTTAAGGGGTTAGGCCACTGTAGAGCCCAAAAAAATAGGCTTTTTGGGGATGTTTCTTTTTCTTCAGAAAAACCAAAAAATCAATCGAAATTACAAAAAGGATGTTTATCATACGTATCAGTGAACGAAATTTTTCACTTGCCAAAAATTTGCCTAAAAAATCATCAGATAATTGTTAATAACAAATGAACTGTGCAATATAAAAAAAAATCATACGTACTTCCATAGACAATGTATTTACCAAGATATGTTCAACATTTTAAGTTAATCGGTTGAAAATTTTCTGAGTTAGGTTTCTGGCCAATTTGAAAAATGCAGTTTTGAGATAAACGCTGCACAGGCGCGATTTTGAAATGAATCGCTTCAAAAAAATTTTAGTATACAGTCACTGATATGTATGATAAATCCCCTGTTTTGTAATCTCGATTTATTTTCTAGTTTATCTGAAAAAATCGGAAAAACTTATTTTTCGGCCTCTAGAGTGGCCTAAGAACCTTAAATAAATATAAAAATGATATAATTATTTAAAATCAGATTTCTATTAAATTGATATTAACGTCATTTTGTATAAATTAATTACTTATTTGTATAAATTAAATTACTATAAGTAGTAGTATTTTATTCCTTGTGTACCCTTTTCAATGGTGTTTTTATAAATGCTCCTTCCTCCTTATTGACATAAATTATTTTTAATTGATTTTTTTCCATCCTAGTTGCTAGTTTCTCAAATTGTCTGATGTAATCGTTGCTTTGCCGGTTGCACTTTAAGTTGGGCTTCTATTTACCGGTCGATTTCTAACCCCCTGCTCCCCAACTATTACTCCAGTTTATTGACTATTTCTTGGTTTAGTTTTCACTCACTTTCCGTACACTCGCAAATACGTCTCAAATTAAATTGTTATAAATTTATGTAAATTGGGAATTATGTCGATTCATTATATATCTAAATTAATAAATATAAAAATCAGACTCGTGTTCAATTAATACCGAAATTCGATTAAATTGACACATATCCCAAGCAAAATTCGTGCTACTTAAGGGGCCACTGTAAATTTTTTGAAAAATCGATTTTTTTTTATTGGCTTAAAAAATAGTTTAAACCCTCTTTTAAAACCCAACGTTTAAACCCAAACTTCATTTTTCAATTTTTCCAATAAAAAACTATTTGCAAAACTTTAAACGCGTTTTTCTCGAAACATGGTTTTTCAAAATGGCACGCAGCATAACTCGAACAATTTTCATTTTTTTTACTTGAAATTTTAACCAGATGTGAACATTTACATTATCTTGAGAATGTCGATCGGAATTTTCAAGAACTTTATTTATTGATTTTTTATTAACAAAAAACTTGCCGTTTTTTTCGTCAAAAATCAATTTTTTTTTCAAACGCACGCCAAATCCACAAAAATTGATACTTTTTAAAATCCGATCGACATTCTCTAGCTATAGCCCTCTAGATTAATGGTTTTTTTGTTTGTTCTAGATTCAAAAGTGCACCAGTGGTGCTGCGTGCCGCGGAGCCCTGGAAGCAAAACATGTCCCGGGAAGATAGCTGTGGAACCGCCATTTTGTTTTTTTTACTGTAAAAAAATGTTATAATAAAGTTTAATGTATGCCCGATAACACCATTAAAAGTTTTTTTTTCAAATACCTTCAATTTCGGGAGCAAAAAATTAGTGAAAAAACCTTTTTTTTTTTGGGCCGTTACAGTGGCCTTACCCCTTAAATATCCCAATAGATGATACTTTGTACATATCGCTTGGTTTCTACCACCTATTTCTTCGCGCCTCCTCCAGCATAGATCGATGACGCATTAAATTTCATCAATGAATCGACGATTCACGAATGCCTGTGCGCGTGTCTCTCCGCACACATATCCGTCGAGGTTTGAAAGCGTAAGCCCCCCTTCGGCGGATCACCAGTTAACACGGCGATGCATATATATAATTGCAGCGGTTTCCTATAGTGGTATATTTGATATTCGATTTAACACAGCATGGATTTACGTCGCGTGTTTCGCGCAGACGGTAAGCCCAAAGAGATGGCGAAACGATTATGTGCAGTATTGTGCCGTAGTATTCGAAAAGTAGTCCGTGTATGCGGGGCTACTACACATACGTGTGCTCGACACCCACTCGTCCGTGAACGTAACGCAATGAAGTCAGTCGCGCGGTTGACTCCACATTTAATTCATATCCGAGTATGCATGGTAAATGCGTTTGTAGAACTTCGTGTACTTTTACACGTGTTTGTGTATATATATGTAGCTTATTTTTTTAAAAATAGTATTTGCCAGTAAAATTGAGCATTTCGGAAAAAAAAACAAAATTCCAATTCGAGTTCAGCAAAATGATGATAATTCCTAATACGAAAAAATACTCGCAAAAAAAAACTTTTTTTCTAAATCAATTAATTTACGTTTATCCATTTTAGAATGCATCCTAGATAATTTTTCTTCTCTCTGAGGGGACGCGCAAAAAAGTTTTTCAGTACTGTTTGTCCTTTGGATTCAACTATCTTCATTCAGCTGTGCTCGAAATGGAATTTGGTTTTTTTGCTCCTGTTGGAGTTGCCATCGTTGGAATCCAACGAAATTTTTTCCCCGTTTCTCCATTTTTATTGTCAGCCAAAAGATTTTTTGATAGATTTAAGTTGAAGATAGATAAGGATGGAAAAAAAAACAAAATTTGTTGTAGCTTTGATGTGCCAAAATAAGTTTGGAACTCGAAAAAAAAAAATTCCTTGCATTTCAATTACGTAAACTTCAATATCATGATTTTTTTCTTGGATACTCAAATTTTTCTGGCAAGTTCTATTAGTGAGAAACATACGCTAGATTTTTTTCAGCATACATCACCTATATATATATATATATATAAGACTGGCCCAAAAGAAATTGAATTTTTAAAAAAAATTTTGTTGAAAATGTTGTTGAGAATAACAAAAAATGAGCGCTGACTAAATTTTAGCCCTCTATAGTAATAAGTAGAGGTCCCTCATCGCGATTTTCTATTTCCCATTCATTTACCATGGTAGTTTTGTTTTCCGCTTCTCAGCTTTATAACTCGCCTACGGGTAAACACACGGAAGCCAAAAACACTGTTTATAGAAAATTTGACGCTCTACAAAAACAGTTCTTAGCCTTCATACGATAAATTCACTCGTTCAAATTTTATTCAACATTAAAGTTAAACTGAATATAAATTTCATGATTTTGTGAGATTATTGGACTTTTGTGACAAAATTATTGATTTTTTTGTTGTTGATTTTATCTGATTCATCTTGAAAAGTACTGTATATCCTTTTTACATTATTCTCTACATATTTATTTATCTTGCTACGGGCAATTGAATTCGGTTTAAGAATAGATGTTTGTACTAATGTACTTTGAAATAACAATGAATTTAAATCTATGAAGAGTTTTAGAAACTATCTAGGGAATAATTTGAAAATGATGCCGTACTTTTTAAGATGAATCGAAGAAGAAAAAACCAATAATTTCCTCGTGAAAGACCAAAAATCTCACAACATCATGAAATTTGTCATAGATTCAACTTTGACATTGAATAAAATTCAAAGGAGTGAGTTTATCGTATGAAAGCTGAGGACCTTTTTTGTAGAGCGTTAAATTTCCTATGAAACAATGTTTTGAGCATTTCCGTGTGTTTACCCGTAGGCGAGTTAGGAAGCTGAGAAGCGGCAAACGAAGCTTTTACCATGTTAAATGAATGGGAAATAGTTAATCGCGATGAGGGAACTCTAAATATTAATATAAAGGGCTGAAATTTGGTCGGCACTCATTTTTTGTCATTCTCAACAACATTTTCAACAATTTTTTTTTTTTGCGGCCAGCTAATATATACGTATATGTATATAGTAAATTCACGCTATATCAAGTCAAATATTAAGGAGTTAGGCCACAGTAACGGGTATAAAATCATGCGCGAATTTAACAATTTTTTTTCGTATGAAAAAGTGATTCACTCATAAAACTAATTACACATCTATTCAGTATGAATATCAAGCTGTTAGAAAAAATATATTTTTTTTTCCACGTACAAAATGGCCAACTACTCGAAACTTCTCGAAACAGCTTTTTTCCAATTGACGTGACAAATAACTTCGACAATTTTCACTCGATTTACTTCAAATTTAAAAGTTACGTTCCTAATTGCATTTCGCAGAGAAGTACGTACAGAATGCCTGATTAACCGAAAACTTTTCATTTTATGAGCAGTTTATGAGCAGTTATAACGAAATTTTTCACTGAAAATTCGTTTCTTAAGTTCGAATACCTACAACTCTTGAATAAAACAGTATTTTTTAAATTCCGTACGTACTTCTCTAGGTATTCTAATGTAGATTGACGAGAATTTTTGTTTTTTGTTATAGGTAAAAAATTGTGGATGCGAAATGTCACGCCGCGGAGCGCCTAAAAGAAAGATAAAAGAAAATATTAATAGTTGGCCATTTTGTGTATCGAAAAAAAAAATTGCCAACAGCTTGATATTCATACTGAATAGATGTGTAATTAATTTCATGAGCCAATCACTTTTTCATGCGAAAAAAAAGTTGTTAAATTCGCACATGATTTTATACCCGTTACTGTGGCCTAACCCCTTAAATATACCACTATACAAACCGCTGCAATTATCCACACACACACACACACAAACGCATATATATATATATATATATATATATATATATATATATATATATATACACATACAGGGTGTCCCAGAACTCAACGTCAAGCCGAAACGGGGTGACAGGATTGATTGTAACCATCATGAGAGAAATCAGAAAAAAAATCTATCCCATGCAGTTTGAAAATTATGGGCATTTAAGAAAAACCTAGAAATTTGGTGAAACTGCAACCATTTTTCGGTTATTGTGGTTAATTTTTATTATTTTTGTTCATTTAAACTTTGGAACCGTAACCCTAAATAACATTTCTAGAATCACAGTCAAAAATAATGACACAATTGCCCCAAGTTTCCTAGAATTAAGACTATTTGTTAAACTATGGATTTAAAATTTTCAAAATTTGTCTACTTTGAAAGGCCCTGCTTTAAAAAAAAAGTACTAAAGTGCCTTGGCAAGTGCCACTAAAAGTTGGCGCATTTAATCAGGATTGTAAAATGGTACAATACTTGTTAGTTTCATACTAAAAAAAACGAGTAAAAAATTAAAACCTCAAGTAACCCGATTTTTGCTAACCCATTTTACTCAGTTAAAATGTTTTTTATTCGCACAAGCTCTTGGTAGGTTCTTAATTTTACGGCAAAATGATGAGACAGATGGATAGTGGACATAATGGGTTAGCAAAAATCGGGTTACTTAAGGTTTTAATTTTTTTTAGTCGTCTTTTTTTAGTATGAAACTAACAAGTATTGTACCACTTTACAATCCTGATTAAATGCGCCAACTTTTAATGGCACTTGCCAAGGCACTCTAGTACTTTTTTTTTAAAGCAGGGCCTTTCAAAGTAGACAATTTTTGAAAATTTTAAATTCATAGTTTAACAAATAGTCTTAATTCTAGAAAACTTGGGGCAATTGTGTCATTATTTTTGACTGTGATTCTAGAAATGTTATTTAGGGTTACGGTTCCAAAGTTTAAATGAACAAAAATAATAAAAATTAACCACAATAACCGAAAAATGGTTACAGTTTGACCAAATTTCTAGGTTTTTCTTAAATACCCATAATTTTCAAACTGCATGGGATAGATTTTTTTTCTGATTTTTCTCATGATGGTTACAATCAATCCTGTCACCCCGTTTCGGCTTGACGTTGAGTTCTGGGACACCCTGTATATGTGTGTGTGTGTGTGTGTGTGTGTGTGTGTGTGTGTGTGTGTGTGTGTGTGTGTGTGTGTGTGTGTGTGTGTGTGTACACACACACAGACAGACGTATGTGTGAGATTGGATAGTGGGTGGGAATACGTAGGTACGTAACCTGTTACAGAGAGTCGCGCGAGTGAAAACCAGACGATCCAAAAGCGTGCGAGCACTCCTAGAAATACACGCGAGAGGCAGCCCCGGGAGGGAATGAACCTCCGAGTTTGCATGTGTGTGTATCGTGTGGCAAAGGTGCGGGGGGGGGGGAGTAGGATGGTACATAGTATATGGTATCATGGTACATTAGAGAATGTTTTCTCTCCGTGTGTAACGGGGTATCAGTGGTGAGTATAGATGTGAAAACCTGTTACGAGAGCAACACAGGTATAACGCGCGAAGCTTAGGAGGTAAGAAGGCAGGAAGGTGGAGGACGAGAAGGAGCAAAGTGAGACGCGCCAGGAGGAGGGAACTCGCTTCTTGGAAAGTTTCGTGCTATAAGTGTGTAGAGCCTCGTGAAAAAAGTTTCGCGACCGGATGAATCGCGCCGAGACCGAGTCTTTAAAAGCTGCGTGAAATATATTGGAACGAGTATAAGCCAATGAACAATCGATGCGACGCAAAGTCAATGCGGCGATAATTGTGCATCAATAATTGATAAGAATACGAAAGGGCGGTCGTCGCGAACGTTTAGGAGGCACTTTTTGAAAATAACTGCGTGAAACTGGAGGACTTGGAATATAGAGGGAAAAATGTGCAAGAGACAAGGAGAGAGGAGAGGGGCGAGCGAGACGAGGTGCGAGAGGCAAGGGGTGGAGGGATCGGGAGTTGAAGAAAAAAAGAGGAATTTTAGCACAAAGCTTCGTTCGCGTGAGAAAAGACCATTAGGCGGAAAGATTTGAATTTTTTTTTCCTTTTTTATGAAGCCTCCTCGAAGAGAGAGCAACGGCCTGAGAGCTGGTTATCCGTCTATATATACGTACACGCACACACACACACATATATATATATATATATATATATATATATATATATATATATATATGTATGTATGTATGTATGTATGTATGTATGTATGTATGTATGTATGTATGTATGTATGTATGTATGTATGTATGTATGTATGTATGTATGTATGTATGTATGTATGTATGTATGTATGTATGTATGTATGTATGTATGTATGTATGTATGTATGTATGTATGTATGTATGTATGTATGTATGTATGTATGTATGTATGTATGTATGTATGTATGTATGTATGTATGTATGTATGTATGTATGTATGTATGTATCTATGTATGTATCTATGTATGTATGTATGTATATATATTTGAATAGCTACTCACGTATACCAAAGGTTTTAATTGCGTCGACCAGCGGGATTGCGCGACAGGATAAAAGGAACATAAGAAGGGTTACATCAGTATGTATGGGGGATTCCACATGAAGATAGTCGCGAAACTTGCCAACGAACCGATTCATGGTATTGAAGTTTCCATCGTTGGAATCCAACGAATTGTTCTTCTATTTTCGTGTTGCCCAATTTTTTTGCCACATTTAGGCTACAAGTGTCACGAAAATATTTTGAAAAGATCCTTATTAAGGATACATAACCTAAAACTGCTGAAGAAGAGTTTAGATACCAATAAAGATGAAGAAAAAGTTTTTCGTTGCGTGCCAATGATGCAAACTTCAACACCGTAAGGGCCATCATCCACCAAAGCGGAGATGAGCGGAGCTGGGAAAAAGCAAGCAATCAATCGCTGAATTCGTATCCATCGAAGCTGAGCGAAGTGATTCTCTTGGTTGTTTTTTTCCTAGCTGCGTTTAACTTCGCTTTGGTGGACGATGGCCCTAACGATTGCTGGGAACTTTTCGGCAACTTTTTCGATGTTGAAAATGTCCTCTCTGGTGGCATTGTATTTGATACTCTCTCACAATCCGATAATATCGGAGGAGCTAGCTAATTTATTCCTCTTCATTGGTAGTTCCGTAGAAAAAAAATGTTCCGGCCCGGAGATCAGGTTACGTGGAACGAACTGTCGGAATGTTTTGCTACCTCTGCACTAGACTCTTCCATGTGGGTCCCATTATTTCGGGCCGGTAAAGAAGCAGAGGAATCTGGAAGGTACGTCACTTTGGCTCGTCCAAAGATTGGCGTTTTGGAAGAATCATTTTTTGGGAAGTATCCCAAAATATATTTCCATTTGCGAAGCCGGCTCTCGGAAGTCGGAAGATCGCCGATGACGTGCAAGTTTGTGTCGTTGGAGGGCAACGAAAATAATTTATTTCTCATTGTAATTTTTCGTCGTAGGAACTAAAGTAACAAAAGTTTGCAATATTGAATCTCTACGATGATCCAGCCTCATGATTATCCCTGCAACGTAATTATTCGGATTTGTATCAACTGCACAATGAGGGATTTGCAATATGCATTAATTCTACAATGTATCAACTCTACAAGAACTTTGAGTACTCAATGTTCAACTGGGCAATATTCTTGTTAACTCTACGACAGCTGGTATATCAGGTAAGTTGTAGGGATAATCATAAGGCTAGATCACTGTAGAGGTTCAACATTGCAAACTTGAAATTCTTGTACAGTTGGTGCATTTCCGGTTTGTACAGATGAGAGATGTCATTGTGAAGTTGAAAAACGGACTTGCCGCGTTGTAGAGATAAACATTGTGGAAACGAGACCCTCCCGTCGACGCGTACCTATTTTTTCAGCTCCGTGGTAACATTCACTTAGCAGATATCAATAGTATACTGAAAAATGATCGGGAGTTTTTCATAAGCATAATGTAATTAGCCCACGAAATCGAGTGGCCGATTTTTTTGCTAAAAAAGCGGTACTGTAGATCGTATCCAAACTGCACAGGATGATCATCATCAGGTCCATCAAAAACGTCAGCTCGGTGATAACATGTTGACTTAACCCCACAACAACCTTAATTCTGATTAGAGATCAACAGCCCGTCGAAAAAGATTTTGTACAGCAGTGAAAATGTAGAAGAACCGAAGAATTCTCATTGGGGATCTACAATCTGTCGAAAAGGCTTTTGTATAGCAGCGAAAATAGAAAAGAAAAGGAGAATAAAAGAAAACGTATTCCCGTTGCATTCCTCCGATGGAAGCTTCGCGATTGCGGATATTCGATCGATCCAAAGTCGTATCGAGTCTAGCGGAGAAGGTTTATACCTCAAACAATAAGTCAGCGGTGCAATTCATTTTCTTTTTTGTTGCGCAGTGTACCGCTGCTGCGTTAACAGCCTCCCGAGTGCATTTTTTTGTACCTTTTGTTTTCGGATCATCAGAATCCCGGAATGTAACGGTGTATCAAGCACACGGCGCGGATCGAAAAGTCTTCGCGTGCGTTGTTTCGTCGAACCGTTGCGGCGCTTTTAATCGAAAAACGATCGGCGCCCAACGAGAGAGACAAAAAGAGAG
>OZ023313.1:4136971-4149471 GCA_964007375.1 Ophion obscuratus
TCTCTCTCTGTCTCTCTCTCTCTCTCTCTCTCTGTCTCTCTCTCTCTCGCTCTCTCCCTCGGTGCTGCTCGCTCCGCGTGCTTCTCTCAGGTATACGTAGAAGAACTCATAGTAAACGCGGTGTATAGAATCGTACGGCAGGCAACTCAGTAAGCTGACAAACAGGTATACCGGGACGATTTTCCCCTCGCGTTTGACAATGAAAAAGAATTACGCCTCTTATTCCAGCGGAGAAACGAAGAGCTGCGAAGGGACGTACTCGCGGCGCAAAAATACCCCCAAAGTTTTCCATTCGAATCGTCGATTGCCGATAAATTTGCGACAGGAGTGGCAATAGGAAGAAAAATAAACCCTGCGGTCAAATATTTTATTTTTCATCGCCGTTGAAGTTTGCATAGTTGGAATGCCACGATTTTTTTGACTCCCTCATTTTTGTTTATCTAAAAAATCACTTCTTGCAGATTTAAATTCTAGATCTCGAAAAAAGTGGCTTAAAAAATAATTGAGGGTTTTTCGTCGCGAGGATTCGCTAGCGAGGAAAAACATTCCAGCAGTTAAAAAAAAAATCAAATCTCATAAGTTTCGATCGCTAAAATCCAACGACCTTTTCTGTTAATTTTTCATTTCTTTATTTGTATCATTATCGAAAGCCTTGCATCGCAAATTGCCGTCCTGAAAGTATAGTGTGAATGTATCATAACGTACGAGTGATTTTCACAGACTGAAACGGCAAAAAAAATGAACAATCGAAAAGACTCAATTTTCTTTGCGTTCCAACGTTGCAAACTTCGGCATCACGTTTTTCATGTTATTTGATTCGACAATGTTGAATTATTCGTGCAATTGTGAATAAATCATTGGGCACAATCAATTCACGGTTTAGTTGAAGGAGAGAAAAAAAACATTCCTCCTGGCCCAAGAGACGAAAATGTGCCCACTCTAAATATTCATAGTTTGTAACGATTCAAATGTTAATTAACGCGTTTGTAATTACTCATATGAGAGACATGAATTATTCTCGCTTCAACTCAATTCCCCCTTCGTTCTTTCAAACAACAATTATATTCAACCGGCGCCGCGTGTATTTACGAGACATGAATACGAAAATTTGTAAAATGGAATTTTCAGTGATGCAAATACGTACTTTTTACCCGAAAAAAAAGAACAAGAAGAAGAAGATGAAAAACGGGACAATATACGAGGCAATAGAGTGACTCTTGTTCACGTTTTCGTTACGCAGCGTGAGTGCATCGCTCTCGTGTACCCGAACAAAATGATAAAAGTTATTTTTTTTTCCCTCGGTTTTCCAACAGCGTGGGCGGTGTCTGGTTGCCACGAAGAACGTAAATATTTCTGTGCCTCTTCTGTACTGTGTACACGCAGCGGGCAATGGCCGAAAAAAGGTTTCTCCCTGCTTTTCATCTCTTGCACGGACAAGAAAATATTCTCCCTTGCAGCAAAACAGAGAGAGAGAGGGGGGCGGGGATAAGAGGGGGCAAGATATGAAAAGGCCCAGTTCTCGAGTGGCCTCTGTCGACGCAAGGGCCGTAAATTTTTCTCTCACAGCATAATTCTTGTTGTTGCTCGATGCTTGGACATCGGAGGGGTTATTAACCCAAAGATTGCCGTTACAGAAATCACGAGTCCGCGATCGGTTATTACGAGATCTCGACGAGGCTAATTCTCCAAAGTAAAGAACCCTCCCCTCAGAGGGGCCGGGGAACTTCGTGACTCATTCGGGACAATATTATTCCAAGCGAAGAAAGAGAAAGTACGTACGTTCAAAGAATGCGATACATACATAGAGTCATGCTAATCAACACAGCCTATTAGAAACGAAGAAACGTCGAATGCCATTTTGGATCTTAAAAAAAAAAAAATACCAATGGTTGAAAATTTACCCGCAGTGAGAATCTTAAGAGTTCTAAATTTATATTTTTTTAGTTGCATTTTGTTTGCATTCATTGTATTTTCATTATTCAAATTAGTTTATATTTACATATTTGAGATTATTGCCCCTACGGTCTTTATCCACTTATGGGATTGAAGTTGTTTATTTTTATATCGTTATATTGATTTACATTTTTGCCTTTCGGCTATGTTTGCACTTTCCGTTTGTCAGCTTGTTTTGTTACTTGGATAATTTATTATTGTTTTTTGTTTTTGTGGGACGAGATACATTTTCAATGCTCACGTTGTCGAAGTTTGCATTTTGGAAGTGCAACGAAAATCCTCTGTCAATTGTTCATTTTTTAAAAAGATTTATTATTATCTAAACGCTTTTTTGCAGCTTTGGATTATAATTCCCCAATGAGGAGTTCCAATAATATTTCAGTGACATTTGCAGCCTAAATGTGCAAATAAAAATTAACGACGTTGAAGTTTGCCTTGTTGGAACGCAACGATTTTTTTGTTCCATTTCCATTTCTTTAAGGGGGGAAATCACAGTAGCACACGAAAAAAATAGGCATATTTTCGGGAATTAATTTTGGCTGAATAAAAGTATCAATCGAAAATCTGTAAAGTAGGTTTTATAGCAATACTAAAAAAGTACAAAGTGTAATTTTTTCAATAAAAAATATTTAAAAATGGCGGCTGCGCAGCATACGCCCCAAGGCGCCTTTTTTTGAGCTCGCCGAAGACATAACTCGAGCAAATTTTTACCGATCGACTTGAAATTTTGACAGTAGCTTCGAAACATCTTTCTCCACGGAGCTACGTAGGATTTTTTCGATATATTGATTTTTCGCAAAATGATGCATGTTTGAAAATAAAGTTAAATTTTTAACAAAAAAAAACGCCATAAAATCGTCGAATAGAAAAAAAGTAAGCCATATAAAATAAAAAATCCTACGTAGCTCCGTGGAGAAAGATGTTTCGAAGCTACTGTCAAAATTTCAAGTCGATCGGTAAAAATTTGCTCGAGTTATGTCTTCGGCGAGCTCAAAAAAAGGCGCCTTGGGGCATATGCTGCGCAGCCGGCATTTTTAAATATTTTTTATTGAAAAAATTACATTTTGTACTTTTTTAGTATTGCTATAAAACCTACTTTACAGATTTTCGATTGATACTTTTATTCAGCCAAAATTAATTCCCGAAAATATGCCTATTTTTTTGTGTGCTACTGTGATTTCCCCCCTTAATTCTCATGCTTATCGAAACCGTGATTTTTCGTAAATCTCTAACAGGTATACGTAATGACGTTTGAGTGATTTTTACAGTCGAAAAAATCGAACAATTAAAAAAATTAATTTTCGTTGCATTCAAAAGGTCTTCATGCTGTTGAAGTTTGCGTCGTTGGGATGTCACGAAATTATAATTTTTTTCGTATTGGCAAATTTTTGGAGCACATTCAGGCTAGAATAGTCACAAATGCCTTTTTGAAGATTCCTATCAGGGTGCCATGATCTAAATTTGGAAGAAGATAGTAATAAAAATGAAGGAATGAAAAAAATAACAAAATTTCGTTGCGTTCCAACGATGCAAACTCCAAATACCAAAAACTTCAACATCATAAAAATTCACGACAATGAATTTTCCATCACTGGACGGCACCGATTTCTTTTGTTTATTTTCCACTCCTCATTTTTCTGCTTATCCAAAGTCTTCTTTTTCAGCAAATAGAGGTCGTAAATCTCAAATAAAAATATGTAAAAAGGTTTGAGTGATTTTCACAGCGAAAAAAAAAATCCTACAATTAAGGAGAAGTGATTTTCGTTGTTTTCCAACTCTGCAAACTTCAACATCGTAAAAAGTTTACCAATACTTGGAAGAAAAAAAAATTATAATTTCGGTGCATTCCAACGATGCGAGCCTCAATACCATCAATCCTTTGTGCACTCTCCAGTACGCCGAGGGTTCCGACGGGGATGAGAAATATGGGGGAGGACAGCGCTGATAAGGCACTCTTCTGCTCCGATGGACTGCTGCTCTCCTGCCTGACTGCCTGCTCTCTATGCACTTTTATGCATCCTTCTCGCGCTCTCCACTCTCGAGACTGCAGGCTTGCACAATATCGTCGCACACTTGACACAACCGTATAGAGAGACGGATAAGGGTGTACGAGCGATATATATGTATGAAGGGACGTATATACAGGGTGTCCCATTTTAATCTTACACCTGAATTTTCTCGAAAAATATTGCTCGGACGAACTATTGTGTGGAACAAAACTTCTAGGGATTGAAGGGGGACGTTTGAAAAAAATTTATTTGAGGAGCCAAAATCAAAATGGCGACGTTACAAAGGCTGACATGTTTTTTTCAAACGGAAACATAACTTTTTTTTATTGCCAAAAAATTTGTCAGCTGAAAACTAAAAACTTTTGTTGAAATTTTTTTTTCATAAAGTTCATAGTTTTCAAGTGAGAACATCATTTTCAATTATTTCAGATGTATCGAGGATTTGTGTGTGTGCGTGTGTGTGTGTGTGTGTGTGTGTGTGTGTGTGTGTGTGTGTGTTTCTACCCATCGTGATCAAAGTTCGTCAAGGATTTAAAGAAACACGTTTTTGGGCCTGAAAATGGCACAAACGCTATTAAAATGGAAAAAAAACTATTTTTCATCGATTTTCCTCCAAAATTTTCTCATGAAATATCGTCCAAATTTGAAAACAAAAAAAAAACATTTCAACAAAAAAATTTGATTCTTTTTTTGTTCAAGTGGTCATACATGCGAAAATACAACATTGAGCGGCTTGCCGTGAGACATTTAGTCTAATTGTCCCTACCACCGGCATTTGCGTTAGCCAAAGCGTAGGAGGTTGCATGGCTGATGGCATGAAAATGATGTTCTCACTTGAAAACTATGAACTTTATCAAAAAAATTTTTCAACAAAAGTTTTTAGTTTTCAGCTGACAAATTTTTTGGCAATAAAAAAAAGTTATGTTTCCGTTTGAAAAGAACATGTCAGCCTTTGTAACGCCGCCATTTTGAATTTTGGCTCCTCAAATAAATTTTTTTCAAACGTCCCCCTTCAATCCCTAGAAGTTTTGTTCCACACAATAGTTCGTCCGAGCAATATTTTTCGAGAAAATTCAGGTGTAAGATTAAAATGGGACACCCTGTATATATATGGGTCATTCCATGTCAAATCGACAAATTTTTTACCTGACCCCCTTTGATTTCGCTGAAAATTTTCTATCTTTTTCTACCCCCCGAAAGTTATTTTTCAGAATTTTTTCAAATTTTTTTTCCCGACTCAAAAAAAGTTATGAATTTTTAAAAAAAACCGCTCTTTTATTTTTAAATTGCCAGAACTTTTTCAAAAATTGACCGTTTGGGAACTTTTTTTTTTCAAAATTTTTGTTTTTAAATGTAGTTTTCGAAAAAAAATATGAAAACATTTTCAGAATCCCAGATATATGAAATATTTTAGTTTTTTTGAAAAAACCGTAATTTTCTCAAAGTCCGACCGTTTTTTTTTTGTTTTTTTTTTGCTCTAAAAATACTTCAACTAATTCTGCAATGATCCCCGTTAATCAAAAGATGTGACGACAATCGCTTCTAATTTTTTTTCTTGATTATAAAAAAAATTTTGTTGAATTTTTGCTGATTTTATATAACTTTGTTATGAAATTTTTTTTATTTCCTCGTGAAACCTCAAAAGTTGAAAAATAAAATTTTATTGGAGAATTTCAAGTGATTATCGTCCAAGAAATTGTTATTTTTTTTCAAAAAAGTAAAAAAAAAGGACTTTTCATACTCTTAAATAAATTCACCGTCTCTTAACATCTTTAAATAAATTAAAAACATTTTTTTGTATGTGTTCAAATTATATTATCTTTTATTTAACTTTCATCAGAAGTATTGTCAACAGAGGGCTGAAGCATTTTTTTATAACATGAACTACATATTCGCTCATCAGTCGACAAATTGTATCGAATTGCTAAATGCTCCGGTAAATTTCGCAGGGATATTTTTTTTCTATGCTTCTCCAAATTAAATGGATTGCAACATCGATCAAAAAACTTCGGCATTGTAATCACTCGTTAACAAAATATAAATTAACAGCACTTTATGATAAATAATAGGTACTTTATTTAGCAATAGTAAGTCTACGTGACACGATGAACACAACGACAATGTAATTATTCTGAAAACATAACCTCCATATTATTTAAATGAAATGTAGATGATATCTTTTTTACCGACAATCGATAGCTCTTAAATTATCACATTGTATCAACTGGAGGTAACTTTTAAACCCATTGTATTTTTGAAGTTGTCATATTTCAGTACCAAAAAAAAAACGTCCATAAGAGTAAAAAAATAACGTCAATGAGAGAAAAAAATTATTTTTTTTTTAAAATAACAATTTCTTGGACGATAATCACTTGAAATTCTCCAATAAAATTTTATTTTTCAACTTTTGAGGTTTCACGAGGAAATAAAAAAAATTTCATAACAAAGTTATATAAAATCAGCAAAAATTCAACAAAATTTTTTTTATAATCAAGAAAAAAAATTAGAAGCGATTGTCGTCACATCTTTTGATTAACGGGGATCATTGCAGAATTAGTTGAAGTATTTTTAGAGCAAAAAAAAAACAAAAAAAAAACGGTCGGACTTTGAGAAAATTACGGTTTTTTCAAAAAAACTAAAATATTTCATATATCTGGGATTCTGAAAAATTTTTCATATTTTTTTTCGAAAACTACATTTAAAAACAAAAATTTTGAAAAAAAAAAGTTCCCAAACGGTCAATTTTTGAAAAAGTTCTGGCAATTTAAAAATAAAAGAGCGGTTTTTTTCAAAAATTTATAACTTTTTTTGAGTCGGGAAAAAAAATTTGAAAAAATTCTGAAAAATAACTTTCGGGGGGTAGAAAAAGATAGAAAATTTTCAGCGAAATCAAAGGGGGTCAGGTAAAAAATTTGTCGATTTGACATGGAATGACCCATATATAGATTCCTGCAAATGAGCGGGCTCTCAACTCCCTTTGGGAAGCCCTTCTACCCTTCTTTGCAGAATATAACAGAGGAAAAAATGTCTGTCCATGTGTGTGTCGGACTTTGTGTGTATCAGAGCGTGGAAAGGGATTGTGGAGTATGCCAATTCAGCAAGTGTGTTTATCTTTCTGCATCTCGCGCAATCACTTAACGCACGGTACATCGCGGACTTGGGAATGATATTGAAGTTTGCATCGTTGGAACGCAACGAAAGTTTATTAGATCGAACTTTTGTTTGGGCAAATTTAGGCTACAAAAATCGTCCATCCGGTTTTTAGGATTCTCATGAAAAATGTTGGGCAAGGTGCTGTACCTTGACCACCCTACCTACCTCGAGCTACTCAACTTTTTTAAGGGAAGGTACCTGAGTAAACGGCGAGAAAAACAGGTAAACTTCGGGAATTTTTATCTCAAAAACTAATGTTTCGATTGGATCCGGGATTTTTTTATTGGAAAATGTGTACATTGAGGCATGTTGAGGAATTTTTTCAAATAAATTCGTCGACTGGAAGCGATTCATGTTTTTGAGATAAAATTTTTCGAAGTTTGCCTGTTTTTCTCGCCGTTTACTCAGGTACCTCCCCTCGAATGTTGAGTGGATAAATCTTTATGAATAAATAAGAAATAAATGAATACACATTAAAATATATATTTATTTATCAAGAAATGAAGAATCCTTAATTCATTTATTCTACTTTATAATCCTTATTTTGTTATTTATGATCCGTGTCCTTGATTTTTTCTGTCCTAATAAATAAATAACCAAATAAACAACTAAAGGCAAAAAATATGGATTTTCATTGCATTTCAACGATGCAAACTACAACATCCTGATTTTTTTAAGGATCGTCCTTACAGTATGTATTGAATTTTTTTATTGTTGGGAGATTGACGGTGGCCTTTAGCACACGATTTGTTTAGTCCAGTCGAAATAGGATTTCACCTGGAATTAATTCCAGACTTCGTTTTTCTTTTTTTATACTTAGGGGGGTTGGTAGTGTAAATCTCGATTTTCGGGAAAATCCCCCTGGTGCGTTTGCCGCCATCTTGATTTGAAGAGGGATTTTTTTTTGTTTTTCGAATAGCTCGCTTATTTTCAACCTTAGAGTGAAAATGATTGTATTCAAAGTTGTGGGAAATGTAATTCTCCACAAGTTTGGTGATTATAATTTTTACCCTAGGATCGATATTTATAGAGTTAGACTGCTAAAAGAGGTAAAAAACGTTTCTTTTAAACTTATCTCGTTTACTATCAAGTTTATTGTAAAAATGGTAATAAATAATCCGATAGGAAATTTTATTTTCTCCAACTTTGGTTATTAGCATTTTTACCCTCGGATCAATATTTTCGGACTTAAACTTAATTTAGGGGTGAACTTTTTCTTTATGTTCAGTTATTTCGTTTATTATCAAGTTTATCGTAAAAATGTTAAGGAGTAATCGGGTAGGAAGTTTTATTTTCTTCAACTTTGGTCAGTACCATTTTTACCCTAGGATCAATATTTTCGGACTTATACTTAATTTAGGGGTGAACTTTTTACCCCTATTTGCAGTGTAACTCTATAAATATCGATCCTAGGGTAAAAATTATAATCACCAAACTTGTGGAGAATTACATTTCCCACAACTTTTGATATGATCATTTTCACTCTAAGGTTGAAATTAAGCGAGTTATTCGAAAAACAAAAAATCCCTCTTCAAATCAAGATGGCGGCAAACGCACCAGGGGGATTTTCCCGAAAATCGAGATTTACACTACCAACAACCCCCCCCCCCCCTAAGTATAAAAAAAGAAAATCGAAGCCCGGAATTAATTCCAGGTTAATCGAATTTTAGACCTATCTCGTCTGGACTAGTTGTGCTTACAAAAAAAAAAGAGAGAGAGAGAAAGAGAGAGAGAGAGAGAGAGAGAGAGAGAGAGAGAGAGAGAGAGGTGCCATCGCGCCCGAAACGAGAGCACGGCGAACCGGCGGGCTCGCCGAAAGAGAATAATAGAACACGACATGAATGTTAAACGACGAAGGCATAAAAGGGGTGGGTTAAGTGTGGAAAAAAGTGGCGAAAGAAAGAAACAGGAAGAAAGAAGCGGCGAAACGTGCGAGACGCGGAGGAACACCAGAACGGAAGAGCACAAAATAGCGCACTCGAACACGGAACAGAGCTCTCTCTCTCTCTCTCTCTCTCTCTTTTTCCCTCTCTCTCTTTCGCTCTGGCGCTCCCTCGGCCTCATCTTGCCGAGAGATACGAGAGCGCGAATAAGTGTACGGATTTTATTATTCATCGACACCGGGCGAAACTATATACACGGAAAGTTGCACATTGAACTGCGTGCGACGGACCGAGCGACGAGAACGCGAGAAAATTTGTGTATTTTTTATTTGCAAAAATATCTATTGCCTAGACCTATCTGTCTAGGTGAATTATAGATATACGATATTGTGCAATTTCTGAAGAAACAAATCGGCGTAGGTGTTTACAAAACAATTCACCAAAAAAAAAAAAAATTCCATAGTCGACGAAAATCTTCAATATTGTTTTCATCATTTTCATTTTTTATTTTTATCGTTATTCCATTCTTTCCCGATCGAGTGGAATTCGATCGACTCGAAATTCGGAGTATTTCGAAACGGGGAGATTTATATACTGTACATTTATATAAGTACCCTAGACATAGTGTACATAAGTAATTATAATTCATAGAGTTTATATAATTACAATATAATCAATTTCACACCTGTGGGAACTTCAACCCACTCCCGAAATTAACGATATTGAAGTAAGGCGTTGGGATTCACTGAAAATGTTTGTTTTTTTTATTTTTATTTTACTGTCGTAAGTATTTTCTTGCCAATTTATCTTGTATATTCTTAATAAGGATCTGGAAAAATGTTCGAGTAATTTTTGTAGTCCAGCTCCGCCAAAACAAATGATTTAGCAGTCTAGAAAAATTAATTTCCGTTGCGTTCCAACAGTACAAAACTGCAATACCATGTCCACTAATACCACTTCATTAACCGTAGTCTTTTTTCGCACATTAAGGTCGTAAATCTCCATCAAGAATGGGTAAAAAAAGTTTTTGTGATTTTTACAACCTAAATCGGCCAAATAAAATATGTGCAATTGAGAGGAAAATTCATTTTCGTCGCGTTCCAACGCTAATTTTATTTTATTCTTTCATTGCCGCATTTTCATTATCATCCAAAATTTTATATCTCGTATTTGGGCTCGAGATGTCCAATAAAGATCCTGAAAAACGTTTAAACGATTTCAAAGGCCTAAAGGCCATAGCCGGATAAGTAGGGAAAAATTGCCCCCGCATTTTTTCCAGCGAAATTTGGAGTATATTCTGAGTCATAAAAAAAAAAAAAATTCCGATAATTTCATGCCCGTCAACGCAATAGTTTTAGAAAAATGAATTTTTTCTAAATATTAAAAAAAGAAAAATTCCGGAAACGGTACAGTGGATCGATTTGATTTTTTTTTGGTACGTGTTACGATCAAACGTATTACGAAATAAAATGATAGAACATCTTGCGAAAGATTAAGGTTTGAAAAAAAAATAATGTTCTTTGTTTTATTATTTTTTACTATAATCCACTTGGAGTACAATAGCGAACATTTTTTCATATAATCCTTGGGCACCTTATTAGATTATATAATTTTGTCAAAATGATCGGTTTGGTACGCCACAGTGAAAAAAAAAGAAACACACTTTATTGATATATGACTAAATGATCGGCTTGGTACGCCACAGTGAAAAAAAAAAGAAACGCACTTTATTGATATATTTTATTTATATAGATATATAACTAAAATATATCAATAAAGTCTGTTTCTTTTTTTTTCACTGTGGCGTACCAAACCGATCATTTTGAAAAAATTATATAATCTAATAAGGTGCCCAAAGATTATATGAAAAAAATTTCGTTATTGTACCCCAAGTGGATTATAGTAAAAAAAAATAAAACAAGGAACATTATTTTTTTTTAAATCTTAATCGTTCGCAAGATGTTCTATAATTTTATTTCGTAACACGTTTGATCGTAACAAGCACAAAAAAAAATCGAATCGATCCACTGAAGCGTTTCCGGAATTTTTATTTTGTTTTTTATTGAAAAAAAATTCATTTTTCCAAAACCAGTGCGTCGACGGGGATGAAATTATCAGACAATTTGTTTTTTTTTTATACCTCAGAATATACTCATAATTTCGCTGGAGAAAATGCGGGGGCAATTTTTCCCTACTTACCCGGCTATGGCATTTGCAAAAAAAAAAAGAGAGAACCACGTAACTTTGGTTGTGTTCCAACGCTGCAAACTTCAATATCATCGAAATTAACCCTTGCTAATTGTCGAAGGAGCTTTTTTTCAGGTTCGTTATTAAAAAAGTGCAACTTACGAATCTGCACATATCAGATCTACGTAACGATAAAGGTGGAACAATAAAAAATTAAAACGATGCAAGCTGACATGGTAAAACATTTTTTTTTTTACGGCTCTCTACTGTTTGAGGGCGGTGAGCCCGCAGCACGTGTTCCTATTTGATTTACAAATCGAACGTTAATTCGTGCAATTTACGTGCGGGAGGAGTAGGTAGAGGCGCGCATGTGTACGTATGTGCGGTGCAAAGCCCCGGCTGCTATTTTGCCATTCGCCCAGAGGCCACCCCTTAACCCTTCGGACGATCGGGCGCGGGCGCTTTTGCGGACCCCTGCGTCCGCATAACCCCGCGGTCACGGCCCCAAGGCCACCCACCCCTCTGTACGCGTGTGCATCCGCTCGTCTTCCATCGTATCTCTCACGCTCTCGGTTCGCTCCGCGTCGTATATTCCCCTACGCTATTCTTCCGCGACGCAGCAGCGCATCTGCCTCACTCGAAATGTGAGATGAAAACAAAAATCGAAAAACATTAAGACCTTAGGCCACTCTGGAGGCCGAAAAAATAGGCTTTTTGGGGATTTTTTTTTTCAGAAAAACTACAAAATAAATCGGAATTGCAAAAAAGGGTGTTTATCAGACGTATCAGTGACGGTATACAATAATTTTTTTGAAGCGATTAATTTCAAAATGGCGGCTGTGCAGCGTTCATCTCAAAAGTGCATTTTTAAGTTGGCCGGAAACGTAACTCAGACAATTTTCAACCGATTCACTTGAAATGTTGAATATATCTTGAAAAATATATTGTCTATGGAAGTACGTAGGATTTTTTTTTATATTGCATAGTTCATTTGTTATAAACCTTTATCTAACGATTTTCTAGAAAATTTTTTCATTTTCCGAAAATTTGCCTAAAAATCGTCAGACAATTATTGTTAATAACAAATGAACTATGCAATATACAAAAAATGCAGTTTTTAGATAAACACTGGGCAGCCGCCATTTTGAAATTAATCGCTTCAAAAAAATGATTGCATACAGTCACTGATCTGAATGATAAACACCCTTTTTTGTAATCTCGATTTATTTTGTAGTTTTTCTGAAAAAAAAAATCCCCAAAAAGCCCATTTTTCGGCCTCTAGAGTGGCCTAACCCCTTAAAAACTCCTATTTAGC
>OZ023313.1:4154471-4184471 GCA_964007375.1 Ophion obscuratus
CACGATCTGTGTGTTGCAAACTTTTCGCCGCGTACAGTCGAGGTGTGCATGCATCAACGTTTGACGTCTTAATTATCAGGCCGATTTCATTTCGAGAATGGCCTGGAAATTTGACACAATGACAAGTGTCGGTGAACGCGAGGAAAAAAAAAGAATCGAAATAAACGGAATGGTGGTCGAAAATTGAAAGGCAACAAGGCAACAAAGAAAACTTTACGGTTGAACAGTCGAGAAAAAAATAAATCTTCAGCACATGCACCAGGCGCATGTAAATTTCTCAAAATGAAAAATTCTTTTATTTTTCAATTTATCAAAAATAAGAATTTTTTTATTTTTTAATGTCTCTAAAATACGAATTTTTTATTTCTCAATTTCTTAAAAATGAGGTTGTTTATTTCTCAATATCTTGAAAATAAGAATTTCTTTATTTCGCAATTTCGCAGAAATAAGGATTTCTTTATTCCTAAATTTCTCAAAAATAAGAAAGGCTCCGGATTGTCCTTTTGCAAAATGCTACATCCGTTAGCGGAGAGTTTCGATAAAAATTAAAAGGCACCGACGTATCAAACAAAGAGGACTTTTCCGCTCGATGGTAAGCCGAGAGAAAAAGATAATCACTCGGCGTCTAAAAAATCCGAAGGGTTCCGGATTGCCCTTCTGGAAAAGGCTACTTCGGTTGAAGGAAATTCGGAAGGCAACATATCCAACGAAGAGGACTTTTTCGCTTGATGGAAAGGCGAGAAAAAAACATAAAGCAAAATCATTCAGGACATGCACAATCCGAAGGGTTCAGGATTGCCCTTTTGAAAAATGCTACGTCAGATGCGGAGAATCGATAGGGCTTGCCCGGTGAATAAAGAGAGACGCTAACGTGACTGATTGGCCGAAGGTCGATCCTAGCAAGATATCGACGGGGCAGCTCTTTTCTCTCCCTTGTAGGTTTCTCGCTTTCTCACGTTGCAATGAGTGAGTGAGTGTGAGTGAGTGTAAGTGTGTATGAATGCGTGAGTGAGTGTGAGTGTCTGTGAGTGAGTGAGTAGGTGGGTGAGTAGGTGAGTGAGTGAGTGAGTGTTACTGAGTGATTCTTAGTGAGTGAGTGAGTGAGTGAGTGAGTGAGTGAGTGAGTATCAGTGAGTGAGTGAGTGAGTGAGTGAGTGATTGAGTGTTAGTGAGTGAGTGAGTGAGTGATTGAGTGTTAGTGAGTGAGTGAGTGAGTGATTGAGTGTTAGTGAGTAAGTGAGTGAGTGATTGAGTGTTAGTGAGTGAGTGAGTGAGTGAGTGAGTGATTGAGTGTTAGTGAGTGAGTGAGTGAGTGAGTGATTGAGTGTTAGTGAGTGAGTGAGTGATTGAGTGAGTGATTGAGTGTTAGTGAGTGAGTGAGTGAGTGAGTGAGTGATTGAGCGAGTGATTGAGTGAGTGTGAGTGAGTGAGTGTGAGTGTGAGCGGATGTGAGTGAGTGAGTGAGTGAGTGTGAGTGAGTGTGAGTGAGTGAGTAAGTGAGTGTGTGTGTGAGTGAGTGTGTGAGTGCGTGTGAGTGTCAGTGAGTGAGTGATTGAGTGTTAGTGAATGAGTGAGTGATTGATTGAGTGTTAGTGAGTGATTGATTGAGTGAGTGAGTGAGTGATTGAGTGGTAGTGAGTGAGTGATTGAGTAAGTGATTGAGTGAGTGTTAGTGTGAGTGTGTGTGTGAGGGTGAGTGTGTGTGGGTGTGAGTGAGTGAGTGTGAGTGAGTGAGTCAGGGTGAGTGAGTGAGTGAGTGAGTGAGTGTGTGTGAGTGTGTGAATGTGTGTGTGTGTGTGTGTGTGTGAGTGTGAGTGAGTGAGAGAGTGAGTGAATGTGTGAGTGTGTGTGTGAGTGTGAGTAAGTGTGTGTGAGTGAGTGAGTGTGAGTGAGTGAGTGTGAGTGAGTGAGTGTAAGTGAGTGAGTGTGAGTGAGTGAGTGAGTGAGTGAGTGAGTGAGTGAGTGAGTGTGAGTGAGTGAGTTAATGTGAGTGAGTGAGTGAGTGTGAGTGTGTGAGTGTATGAGTGTGTGTGAGTGTGAGTGAGTGTGTGTCAGTTTGAGTGTGTGTGAGTGTGAGTGTGAGTGAGTGTGAGTGAGTGAGTGTGAGTGAGTGAGTGTGAGTGAGTGAGTGTGAGTGAGTGAGTGTGAGTGAGTGAATGAGTGTGAGTGAGTGAATGAGTGTGAGTGAGTGAATGAGTGTGAGTGAGTGAGTGAGTGAGTGTGACTGAGTGAGTGAGTGAGTGAGTGAGAGAGAGAGAGTCATCGTTCCCTTCGTACGAACCATCGTTGAGAGCAAAACGAACGAGCGATGCTCTCGCCTGTCGATCAGCGCCAAGATACAATCCTTCTCAATGCGCTGTTCTTATTGGCATAAGCCAATAAGGGGGTTGTCCGCAGCGCGTATATATGCGCGTATATCAGCCCGTATATAAGCCAAGAACATCAATACTACAAACGACACTTTGACATGTCCCATAGACACGGGAGAATAATTCGTTCTCGATTATCAACGATCGAGAAAGGAGTAGAGGAAGAGAAAGAGAGGGGGTAGGGAGAGGATTGTCTAAGCACAAAAAAAGACCAATAAAACTCTGTTTTGTTCTCACATAGTGAACTTTGCAATAATTCTTCGAGCCTCTACACATGTACAACTCTTTGTACATAAATATATAGCTAGCGTAGTTTTTCTTAAGTAACGCAATATAGTGAGGTCGATCTATCTCAAACGTGGCCAGCAGTTTTCAACGAGATCGTTGGAAGCGTTAAGGGGAGCATGCGATATCACTTTTTCTTTCCACCTCTCTCTCCTCCTCTCACTCCCTCTCGCGGATGGTGCTCCGAAGTATGACAGCTCGTGAGCGTGAATATATGTATGTATTTCTTTATCTTCTTTTTCATCCTCACATTTATATGTATCTCCGGATGGGGAATGTGCCCGCGAGAACTTTTCTCTCCCTTCAAATATGCGTTTCCCTCGCACGCTATATATCGCGTCTTGAGCACACGAGTATGTTAACGACGTGTACGCGGTGGGAATCAGTTAGTGAGAAGGAGTCAACGCGGATCTCCGCGAACTTATCACTATTCTATGTATCAAGTTTCTAATATACATGTAAGGTGAAGTTGAAAACATTCAACTTCGAAGGTAGAGCTTGCCGTCTCTATAGTCACCATTCACGTAGATCCCAATAAAAGCAGGATGTTGAAGTTTGCGTCGTTGGAATGCAAGAATAATTGATTTTTCTCTTCTTCCCAAATTTCCGTTGGTATATCTAAGATAAGAAAATTACGCAGGCATTTTCTTAGGATCCTCGGTTAGCGATCTAAAGCGTAAATCCGCGCAAGATGATTTTGGATGATAATAAAAATTAAAAAGGAGTTACGTTGCATTCCAACGATGCAAACTTCAATCCCATTCAAAATGTGAAGTTTGCATCGTTGGAGTGCAATGATTTTTTTTCTATGCGCACATTCCTCTCGGCAAGTTGGGCTGATAAAATGTCTCGAAAGTGTAATTTAAGCATCCGCATTCAGCATCTAGACCCTGAATGTACAATAAAGTTTTTGGATAATGAAAAAAAATGGAGAAGCAAGAGAATACGATTTTTTCATTTCGGTATTTCTTAAAAATAAAAACATTTTTTTCAAAATCAGAATATTTGGTGTCTTGATTTTTAAAAAAATTATAAATTTCTTACAAAGGAGAATTCTTTTATTACTCATCTTCTTAAAAATGATACTTTTTTCATTTTTTAATTTCTTGAAAAAATAAGAATATTTTTAATTTTTTATTCAAAAAATTCTATTTCTTCTCCTTAAAAATTTCTTTCAAGCATAGTATTTTACATCTTAATTACTTAAAAATTGCGGTTTTCTTTATTCCCAATTTTTGTTTCAACAATGAGAACGTAAAACCCAATGTCTTTAAAAATATCTTCATACAAAAATATGCAAATTTGTACGAAGATCTTTTCAAGGATCGCTCTAAGCCGAAAATCAATAATTCCTTTGAACAAGTTTTGAGGACTGTCTTCGACACATTTGACTGTTTTGAGGACGGTCTGTATCTATAAACAATCATACTTGTAGCAGGTTTAAAATATCCTTTTTCCATATATATATATATATATATATATATATATATATATATATTCATACGTAGAGTGCGCACTTAAACTGTACACACGTGGTGTAAGCCATTCACGGAACGATCATACGCTCGAGAACGAGGATAACAATTCCGCTAACGAGATATCTTTAATACATCTCCCGTTTAGCTTCTCCGGAACGCGTAACGACGTCTAGGAAATTTAAATTACACGTTTGCGACACCAAAAAGGAGTTTTCTTGCTCCGTCTTGTATGCGAACCATCGTCCAAATATCTCCCTTTCGAATAAAAAAACCATCCCAAGTCCACGTTGTTTCGTATCGAGCAGCGTCCTGCGTAGACATTTTGGTAGGGCCCGATTCAGGACACGTTCAGATTGCCTGGATGCCCTGGTAGGGCCCTTATAAGGCAGCCTGAAAGGGCCCTGCTAGAATATGTAATGTTGTGTCACGTATGGGCCTGAACTGGTCGAGTTTCTTGCTCAGACCGCTATCGGATTTCCTGCACTGCTAAAAACATTTTTATTTAAATAGAACCTTTTTAAATCAAATAACTTTTTTTGTTTCTTATTCGTTTCAGCTATTCTTTTTGAATATTAAATATATTCAATTTGAATAAATGAAGATTCGATTCGAATAAATCTTTATTTCCTTGCAATATACACTGTAAATCCAACTGTACTATATGCATAAAATATTTCAAGTATCCAAAATGAAATTTGAAAAATTGATTTACAGTTCTACAACAATGATTTTGTATCGTAATACGTCATTCCCTGGCCTTCTGAAAGGATTTTTTTTAAAGAAAATATTTCGCCTATATGGAATCCTATATGGAATCCGCCTAATTGACCAAAGTATTGAAAAGACAAAAATGACATTTAAATTAGAATGAAAATCGTGATGATTGGCACTTACAAGGAACATCACTTTGGTGTCCTCCTCCGATTTTGTTGAAACTTTTTTATGTGGACGAGTATCAAAAACGAAGAGACACGTATTTTTTTTTGTCGGCGGAAAAACGGTTTCAAGGGGTGGAACGCAGCCTCAAAAATGGGGATGTTTTTCGTCGATAACGGTTTAACGGTACAAGATATTTAAAAAATGCAAATTGCAACAATGTTTATTTTTTTTGTGTACTATACATTGGAGATTAGAACGATAACGTTATCGACGAAAAACGAAAAACACCCCTATTGTCGTGGATGAGCTTCACCCCTTTAAACCGTTTTTCCGCCGATAAAAGAGAATACGTGAATGAATAAAAAATTTTCAACAAAATCGGAGGACACCAAAATGATGTTCCTTGTTAGTCGCAGATATGGCGTAAGAGACGAAAAGAATTCCTATAATTATTTGTTCCATCACATAAAGTATATCAATTAATTAATGTCATTGTGATAATTAGAGAGTTTTATCGAATAACATGTTATAGATTTTTCAAACATAACCTTATATATATATATATATATATATATATATATATATATATATATATATATTTATATATATAATTCTTCTCTCCGCCTTACAAAACTTCCGAAATCTAACACGCATCCGAGTTGCATAAAGTTTTTTGCCGCGACAGTCCATAACACCTTTTAAGGTAAATGTCCCAATTATTGAACAGGTCCCAATTATGGAACACTATCTTATTTTTTTATTATTTCTCATTCACCTGCATGCATTTACTTATTTATAAAAATTTCATTACATATATGGAACTTTTAGCTATCGAAATGTTACCTTACTTGTGCAAAAAAAGCTTTAATTAATAGAGAAAAAAAAATTAATCAGCAACGGTGACCCGATTTGGCGTCTCATGGTAACTGCTTATCGTTTTTGCTAAGATGCGCCGCTTCATGCGTAAGGGCATAACAAATTCAAAAACTGACGCATTTAAAAAAGTAAAGGCGTTTCAGGTTCCTCAGAAAATTTCTTACGAAAAATATGTTTTTTTTTAAATTAGTTATTTGTTAAAAAATACGGTATTCGATCATTGGGACATAGAAAATGCAATGTGTCCCAATTATTGAACACTCGAATTCTCCAAGATGGCGTCATTAAACCCATCAAAACATCGAGACAGTTAACGTGTGACAGATCGTGTGAATCGGATTTATTCAAACAAAAACTGTAAGTTCCTGAATAAACTTACCTTCATTCTTTTAATAATAACTCTAAGATCGTCATATATATTTTTTATTTGTATTTTCGTGCAATAAACATAAAAAGGAAAGTAAAAAGAGAATATAACCTAAATGTAACCTAAAAATACGAATGTACTGTTCAATATTTTTTGCTCTCCGATATTTCAGGGAGCCAAGCTGCGACAAAATCAAACAAAAATAGAACATAAAAACGAGGAAGCTGAAAATAAGAATAAAATAAAGTTCGAGTTGAAAAGCAAAAATAAACCAAATGTGAATGAACCAAAAACCTGTCAAAAGAGACTAAATATATATTTTTGTATTTTTACATGATTAATAAAAGATTATTTAAGTGTTGGATTTTGCTTTTATTTCTTAATATTGTACCCAAAATAATATTTTCAGAACGGAAAAAGAATTCTCGAGTGTTCGATAACTGGGACATGCCTGTTCAATATTAGGGACATAGGCACTTCCAGTGTTCAATAATTACATTTGCATGCTTCACATTGTTATTCTTTTTTTTTCATTTGAAATCATTTAAAAATAATTTAAAGGGTGATTTTTCGAAAATAAAAATATCAAAGTATCATTTGAACCTGAAAGCGATGGTTTTTTCTTGATTTTATATTTTCTTCTCACCGAATTCCATCCCTCAGATCCTTAGCTGTTCAATAATTGGGACATTGACCTTATTATCGAATTCAGGAATACATCGAAACTCCGAAGCTACGATGCTGTCGAATCGAAGTTTCCATGTGGAAAATAAGAGAGGTTATGTGTATCTATCGACTGCTGAGGCAGTTACAGGGCAAGCCTATTTATGGCCTTATCAGGGAAAGCCTCAGTGGGGCCTTATCAGGCATATCCTTAGTAAGGGCCTATCGGGGAAAGCCTTAGTAGGATCTTATCAGCAACGGCCTCAGTAGGGCCTCACCTGATAAAGCCTGCATAGGGCCTTATCAGGGGAAGCCTCAGTGGGGCCTTATCAGGCATATTCTTATTAAGGGCTTATCGGGGAAAGCCTTATCTTATCAGCGACGGCCTCAGTAGTTCCACTTTAGTATTGCCTGATTTCGGGCCCAAATACTTCCATCCCGATCGGGGCCTGATCCTGATCCAGGCGAACCCTAAGAAACTTCTACGCGATCTTCTATCCAGCACCAAATTAAGGCGTTACCCCCACTCGTAGCGCAAAAAAAGGCCTTTTTCATGAATTTTTTTAAAGAAAACTACAAAACTTTTTTAATCGATCAATATACCATCTTAAAGAACACATCTTGAAGAACTTTCAGTAATTTTTTATTGAAAAATATTACATTGTTTAGTGGCAAATGGCCGTCAATGAAATAATGTTTTTATATACACGGTTTGCGGTGACCAACATTGCGGCGAAGTGGATCATCTGAGAAAAAAAATGCGGATGGATTTAGTCAAATATAAGTATAAACTAGTCTTTAATCGAAGGATTATAAAAAAATATTCATTTTTCACAAAATGGCGGACAGTCAAAGTTAATGGTTCGATTTTAACAAAAAAAAACGGCCGTTTTTTGGCTATAAAACGGCCATTTTTTTCGAAAAAAAAAATCGAACGATTAAAGACTACATTTTTATGTATTAAATAAGCCTGCAAAATTTCAAGAAGATCGGTTCATTAGTGTTCGAGTAATTTTGGTCACCGACTTCAGAAATGCCATTTTGAGAAAAACGCGTTTAAAGTTTCAATTTCCGGTCGTTTACACAACGGATTCTTCTCTTTCAACGCTCATATCTCAGTCAATTTTGTTCGGATCGACTTGAAATTTTCAGGACACATCTCAGATACTTATTCTTCAAAAAAATGCAATAAAAAAACATCGATTTTTTCAAAATCGCAAGTGGGGGTAACCCCTTAATCCAATTTCACCTCGTTCATTTTCCCATTCACGTTCTCCTCCCCTGCTTCTCTCGTTACTTCTCCCCAAAGAAAAATAATTTCACACCTTCGTTTCCTCCTATTCCACCGTTCGCGACTCGAAGCGCAAAGCCGTGCTCCCGAGCCAGCCCCAACCATCCTCAATTCCATTAGCTCATGATCGAAGTGTAAAAAAAAAAACATTCGACGTGATTTTTCTCACCCTCGAAAGGCGATTAACGTGGAGGAAAAGTGTGTCTGTTGATGTTTCGCACGGCCGCGAACGTTTTCGTTGTTGGGGAACAAGCCTGGAAACATTAGCGCGAGTTCTCGCGCTCCGGTTGGCTTAACGTGGAGAAACACGCCGGACCCGGCTGTCCGGCCCAGGCAGTTGCTGACCTGGGTTAACGCCCTGCTGTACGCGTATACGGACTGTACGTACCGAGAGAGCGAGAAAAAGGGGGGGAGGAGGAGCAAGAGAGAGAAAAAGTGCGACAAAAAGAACGAGTGGAGCCTTGCGGCGATTGCAGCGGCAAAGTGCGAGTAAAGAGCACGCACAATACAACATTGTTTGGAGGGGGAGTGACACGGGAGGGGGAGGGGGTCAGAAGAGAAGAGAGGTGAGGTGGATGATGGGGGGGGGGGGGGCAGTTCCGTGCCGTGTACTTTCGCCGTTGTGCCTGTTTTGTTGCATTTTTTTCCCCCTCCTGCACTCCACGTCTTCCACCACTTCAGGCGCGCTATCACCTTCCGCCCACCCCGCCGGAAGACACGCGAAAGGAGAGTGGGGGCAAACGCGAGTGGGAAGGGGGAAAACAGTCGTGCCTTTTTCCTTCTCCGTTCTGCTGTAACAGGTACATACAACCGTATTACATAGAGCGTACACCGGTAGTGTATAGTTTGCCGGTGAGCGTGTAACAGGTTCACTTGTGCTTCACATGGAATATATATATATATATATATATATATATATATATATATATATACCGTGCGCGTACTTGCACTCCACCGATTCGTAATATATAGCCCAACAGAAGGCGGTACACTTTTTTTTCGTTCTTTTGACCGGCTCATTTTTAGCCGCACAATTTATTGCTTGTCAATGCGTTTTTTTCCGAGCTGATGTACGGGGTGGCAGGGTGCATTTTTGCATGTCGTTTACAACTGTGGCATCGCAAGGGGGGGGGGGTGGATCGAGGAATGTTGGACGATCCGTGCACTGAATGAGCCGTGAATATAAATGAAATTATGGAAAAGCATAGTTTAACACATTTTCTATTTTTTTGATATATGGTTAACGGCGGGGTAAAGTTAATTCGGCGAAAAAAGGCATGTTTTTAAGATTTTTTTTTGGCGTAACGAATAGTGTTCGTTTATTGAAAAATTTACATATAATAAAGTAACATTTGAACAACATTCTTCTAAATTTGCATTGCAAAATATTCAAAATTGAGCGAGTGAAAATTAAACCCCGGAGGCGCCTCGAAAAAAAGTTGGTTCGCGGTGTGCACCATAACTCGCAACAAAATCATTTGAAACAAAAAAATCAAAATGCATTTGTTAAAGGAGATGTTTCTCGAGGTAATGACGGGAGGATCTTTTTTTTTTCGATTTTTCAATTTTTCGTAGCACTTGGGAGCCAAAAACCAGATTTTCGCTAAAAAAATCGGCTAATTTGTTGTTGAAAAATTAGTAATTATTAAAAAAAAAACAAAAAAGCTCTCGACAATACCTGGTGAATTATGTGAAGAAGTACTGTGCAAAATTTCAAAGCGATTGGTCCAGTAGATTTTGAGTTATCGTGCACACGGACTTCAAATATGACAAGTCTCAGAAAAACGGTTTGAAAAACGCAGAAGAGAAGAGAACGGCATGGAGCAATAGACGCTCAAATACTCATAACTTCGTCAATTTTACTCCGATCGACTTGAAATTTTAACACAATATTCTTGATATATTATGCATTCATTAAACAAATTTAAAAATAATAAAAAAAAATTTAATCCTTTACCCTGCCCTTAATGTTAATAAGAAATTATCGACTTTGTCTCTTTTTTGGACGAAAATCGAACGTTTTTTTTCTCGACGGCTCGTCGGTTTTGTAATTTGCAAGATCGAAAAAAAAGCATCTCGTTGAGTCGACTAAAATTAATTTTTGGATTTTTTATTTCAGATCATGATCTTAAAGCTTGCGTCGTTGGAATGCGCCGAGAATTATTTTTATTTTCTCATTTTTATCATTGAACAAACTTTTTTTTAATTTATTATATTTTTGATCTTGAAATAAGCGACTTGAAAAATGATCGAGGGTTTTCCGTTACGACGATTTGCCGAAAAAATGCCCGTTAAGAAATAATCACGCTGAGAACAAAAAATCGTTGAATGTGCAAAATGCATTTTGTTGTCTCGAAATTTTGTTGTTTTAACAGTTGCTTCGACATGCTAAATAAGCTACAGTTCACACCACTATACTATTTTACCACCAACTATACGGATTTTTTATGCCAATGAAACGTCAAGTTGAACGTATTTAAAGATACAGTTTGTTAAACCAACTGAATTTTGGATGGATGAACGAATTTTTTTTTCAGTGCATTTTCTATGCAATCCAATGACTTTTTTCAGATCAACCTAGTTGTCCGTGCCAACTGCACCTATATTAACCATGCGATGGCGGCACTTTCTTTAAACAATAACAACATCATTGTTCATCAATATTTTTCTATTAGAAAGAAAATCAACATTGGCAAGATTAGATAACAATTGTGTGCAAAGAGGAAAAAATTGAAAATCGACTTTTTTCAAGTCCCAAGCTTATGCAGTCCTGTTAGACTGTTCAATTAGATAGAGAAATATATTTTCAAACAACCAGAATGGGCCTGTTCTGTCGAAAACCTTCCATGGGAGGTTAGACACCCCCTCCCCCGATAATATCACTTTCTGTAAACAATAACATTATTGTTTATCAACATTTTCCAATTAGAAAAAAAGTTTAAAAAAAGGCAAGACTACGTTTCAATTATGTGTAAAATCTTGTTCCCCCATCCCGATACTCTCTCAGAACAAAATATCGCACATCGACCTGTTTTTTGGGCCTCAAGCTTATGCAGACCAGTTAAAACTGTTGGATTAGAAAGAGAAATATTTTTTTAAATGACCAGGATATGCCTGTTCTAATCTCGAAAACCTTCCATGGGAGGGTTCATACCCCCCCATACAACAGCCCTATAAGGTCGGGTGCACACTATGCGGTTCTACCGGATCTATAGTGTATGCATAGTCAAAGACTCATATTACACTACAGATCCGGCAAAAACGCTCCTGTAGAACCGCATAGTGTGGAGCCGGCCTGAGGGTTTTTCACAAAGTGGAAAAAAAAACAACGCAACATTGCCACAAATGACGAACGGAAGTTGCGTAATTTGGGTTATTCGAGTGCACGTTTCTTCTATTGAATACATTATTTCCCGCAAGAGGTGGCTGCAAAAATGAGTCTGCATGCGTCTCAAGCAGTATGCAGCCCGACTCCAGACCATGTCTTTCCGCTGTGCGCTATATGAGCAACAGCAGAATGACACACACACACACACACACACACACACACACACACACACACACACACATACACACCCGCGCGTGCGCTCGCATAATCCAGGAGAGTACGTTTCTCGGAATCTCAAGCTCGGCGCTCTCCTCCCGACGCGGTAAGAGAGATACGCTGGAAGATCATAAAGTTAGAAGAAGAAGAGGAAGAGAGGAAGAAGAGGATCCGACGCGAAACGGCTCTCGTAAAGGACTCGAAACGCATCCGCCAGTTTTATATCGGTCCCTGAGGAAGCAAAAAGGGAGAAAGATATAGAGAGCGAGTCAGGAGGGGGGGGTTTAACTCGAGAAACGTGAAGGCGCAGGAAAATGGTTAAAATGTTTGTCTTCCCACTCGACTCTGCCGAACACATTTTTAAGCGTTTCTCCTTTCCGGTACTCATCGCGTAATGGACAACCGCAAGGAACATCACCGAATTCAACGAGCACAAAAGAATCACAGATTTTCATCTGCATCGCCAAATCTCATAATGTTCGCGTTCAAACACCAGTCGCACTGCTATAAATATTGCAACACTTGTTTAACTGGAGTTAGAGTGTAGGTCTAACAGACCCGGCAGGACTTGAGTTTTTCACTTATCAGCACGCAGTGATTTAGTTTCTACACACGTATTCCTAACAAGCTCCACTTTTAGTGGAAGAAGAAAGGATCCAAATGGTAATTTTATGCAGAAGGTACATTTGAAAGTGAGGTCGAGCCTCCGGTCGCAGTGCTGATGACTATCTGATGACTAGATGATAGCAAAACATGTGTGTACGTGTGTGTGTACTTGCAGAGTCATCAGTGAAGACGGCCGTTAGAGTGGTTGCTTTGTAATCTTCTTTGCTCCTAATTTCCTTCTAACCCCCTGCTTGGTTGTTTCTTCCTAATTGCCAAACTGCATTCCTTGCCAGATGACGAATACAAGTCGTTCGGGGAGTCCAAAAGACACCGGACATGCTTCTCCGGTGCGACCAGTTGTCTAGCAAGTGAATGACATTATTTGCCGATCTTTAGAAATTATCGGTTGTTCGAGGGAAATCTTGGAACCGGGAGAGAAGTTCATTCCGCCCTCATGGACGGCTGGTGGGTCTTGATATCAGGTTGATAAAAAAGTTTTGTCGCAATAATTTCAATATAATTTATTTATTTATATATCTTATAGAAAACATTTCTAATCAACATTATATTCGCCATCGGTTTCTATGACACTCGACCATCTAGTTGGCAACTCATTTATTCCCTTTGCCCAAAACTGCGGCGGTTGGAACTAAAAGAAATTTGAAATATCCCTTCTGAGATCGTCGACGTTTTTCAAAGTTTTGTTTCTCAAATATGCCTTTAAATGTCTGAACAAATGGTAGTCAGATGGCGCGATGTCGGGAGAGTATGGTGGATGAGGAACGGTATTCCAGTGAAGCTCAGTGATTGTTTTGTGGGTTTCCTTTGCGACATGGGGTCTCGCGTTGTCGTGGTGAAGGTGCACAGTCGCGCGTCTTGGCCGTTTTTTTCTTACAGCTTTTGCCAATTCCTGGAGATTCTCGATGTATCGTGTAGAGGCGATCGTCTTACCTACAGGGAGAAAATTCTGAAACAGCATTCCCTTTGCGTCCCAGAAACAGTACAACAAAACCTTTTGTGCGTGACGATCAGATTTCGGTTGGTGTGGCGGTTTTTCTCCGATAGGAAGCCAGTAGGCTAAACGCGTTCTCTTATCATACAAGACCCAGCTTTCATCTCCAGGTCACAAGATCTTCCAAAAACTCCTTGCGATGGTGGCGAAGCAGGAGAGACTGGCAGATGGTCACGCGACAGTTCTTATTGTCGTCGGTGAGACGGTGTGGTATCCATTGAGCCAGAACCTTCCTGTATCCCAAGTTGTGTAAGTGATTGACTATTGACGGTTGGGTGCAGCCAAATTCTCTTGCTAGCTCGTGCGTACTTGCTTCCGGTTTTTCTTTGATACAGCGGAGTAATGCTTCATCATCGATGGTCGACGGTCGTCCGGAACGTTCCTTATCTTCAAGGCTTGTGTCTCCAGATTTAAAACAATTGAACCAACGCTGGACTATTCGATGAGAAACTACGTTCTCGCTGAATGCATCCTGTATATTTTTAGCAGTTGTGCTTGCGTTCGTGCCGTGCCGCCACTCGTAAAAAATCATCGCTCGAAGTTGCTCCTGCGAGATCGAAGCCATTTCTGTCCACTAGAACGCGCGCTCGCCCTTTTATACCCTGTCACGCGGAAGAGTAGAAAACATTCTAGAATATTCTCGACATAGCTCGATGTCATATTGCGTCAATACGTAAAAAGACATTTTAAAAATTTTTGCGACAAAACTTTTTTATCAACCTGATACTTTTGAGAGATAAACCGCATGCACAAAAGTCAGCACGGCGGATTGTAGGAATGTAGTTTGGGGTCGTGAAAATATCAGCCTCGCCAATTTTCCGCGCAAATTGCTCTCACGTGAAAGTCAAGCGATGTCGATTGAAATCTGCACACACCCATACACGTTGCTTGTTTATCTTTTTCGCTTTTCCACTTGTCGGTGATCAGTGTGTCCCTGGCCTATATAGCGCGCGTTGCAAGAACGCTCCACACATCCGCAATTGCGCAATCGTATACTATCAATAGTTGCGAAGCAAAAGCACATGCCAACTCTCACCGGTGTACAGAGAACCTTTCCCGTCAGCCACCCCTTTGCACTGGTTGTTTATGCAACTCTACGAGTCTTCGTTGACGTGTTGCTCCCCCTTTGTATACGTGTATGCAAAAGTGCACGTATGCGGATGCATGCATAGGACACATAGGTCGGTGGAGCATCATCAGCATGAAGCGCAAGCTATGTGGCGCAAGCAGCTCCGATAGTTTTCTCCACGAGTATACTCTGCTTCATGATTCCCGTACAAGTTTAGTCTCCTTGCAGTACATCCACACATCTTGTACACGAGTACGCTAACCCGGGGACCGGGTAATAATAGAACCCGGCTAAAACGTGGTACAGCAATGAGGGTAACGGAGGAGAAACAGCGATAGAGCGAGTGTTCTTTCGTTTGTAACGAACAAGACATCAGCGCTTGACGAAAAGTGCTTCGTTCTCTCGGCAACCGGGACATTCAATTTTTGTTCTGCATAGCTTCCTCAGGGTTGTAATTGTGACGATTAAGACCAAATTATCTTGAAAAAGCATCCACGACTGTGGATATTCGAGATGTCTTCCATCAGTGTCAAAAATATGGCAGATGAAAGCTTATCGAAAAACAAAACAGTTATTCTGATCTTGTTTACGAAACTACTAATTCTACAGAAACTGCTATGACTTTACTGGAAAATGCCCACTAAATGCTATTTTCCTAAACTATTTCAGGTTACCAAGCCAACGGGGACAATGCAGACAGGCTTTGAAGCCGCTTCGAAGGGACTTGGTGGCTTCGAAACTGGAACAAAAGGGAAGTCTTGATAGCAGCCTGAGTCGAAATTTTCAGCCTATTTTGCCCCTCGAGATCTTCACAGTGGTAGGAGATAAAGGCAGTAAAGTGTAGCTTCGTATTCAATATAAAATGAGCTCCTACTTAACGCCTGGAACGGGAACAAAATTCCCTTTTCTCCACTTGCTAAGGAGGACGTCGATTGGCACACGTATACACGAACACCCATACCCTCTATTACACATATAGAGATACATATGCCTGAATACGCGAATGCGTAGACATACGTACCAGGTGTGTAAGTATGAAACCGGAATTTTTGTACAGAAAAAACACGTTTATTGTAATGATATGATACAAAGTATCATATCATTACCGTAGGTACATCCGCCAGTTGTTGATGTGTTTGAGCGTCGTCTTCGTCCAACAAGGCTTGCAGGTCAGCGTCTTCAAACTTTTTCGGTGGTCTTCCACGTTCTTCGTTCCTCACGTCAAAATGGCCACTTTTGAACCGTTTGAACCACTCGAAACACTGTGTTTTACCGAGAGCATGCTCACCAAACGCCTCCACAAGCATTCGATGCGATTCGGCTGCGGTTTTCTTCAGATGAAAACAGAAAAGTAGTGCTGTCGGCAAATCGTAATTTGTTGGCACAAAACTCGACATGTTTATCTCTAATAAACTAATGCTACTGATTGAAACTCGTGTTATTGTGAGTTGGAAATCTTTGTCGGATATCAATACAATAAGAAGACACCGCTGACATGATGTGTCGGTAACTGCATCGACATCTAGCGCCACCTATGGGCAAATTCCGGTTTCATACTTACACACCTGGTATATACCCGCACACGTGCATGCCTAAGCATACACCAACACACGTATACCAGTACCTATACGTATGCATGCGTGTCTGCTATAAGGATCCGCGTATACCTGCATACGTGAGGGCAATTCCTATCAAAAATATTGTAACCGTTTGCCCAAGATCCATTTCTTCCGCTTTGGAGAGTTGCTGGAGCTGCAGGGGCAAGTTTGAAGCGAATGCGAAAGATTCGCTGGGTGGAGATAATGGAAAGGCCATTGGAAAAGTAGGCCTCTGCGGCGAACGCGCGGTCCTACCTAGTCCAACGCATGACGGTTACTGAAAGCTATCAGACCCGCTCCTTCGAATGCGACCATCCCCAACCTCGTTTCGTCAAAACAGCCAAATGCGCGATAGGTCCAAATGCAATCGAAAGAGGAGCTGCAGCGACTTCAGCTAGGTTAGGTAGGAGTATAAGGGCCTATGCAGGAGGTAAGCAGCAAAGGAAGAGCATGATAGGAGCCCATAGGACTTCTAGCAGCAAAAGTGGAGCCGCAACGACTTCAGCTAGGTTAGGTAGGAGTATAAGGGCCTATGCAGGAGGTAAGCAGCAAAGGAAGAGCATGTTGGGACCCATAGGACTTCTAGCAGCAAAAGACGCGCTGCAACGACTTCAGCTAGGTTGGGTAGGAGTACAAGGGCCTATGCAGGAGATAAGCAGCAAAGGAACAGTATGTTAGGAGCCCATAGTAGGACTTCTAGCAGTAAACAGACTCAAGTGAGGCTGACATAGGATCGAAGGTCTTTAAAATAGGCTGAACATTTCGACCCAGGAGCATTGTAATAATCGATAAAATTACATTGATAGCTTAGAGCTGGTAGGATGCGATCCGTGTCATTGGTTGAAGTGCAAGGTGGCGGAGTTTCCGCACATGAAAGATTCGAAAAACGACGCAGGGGAGGGACAGACCGGATTGAGATCGAAGAGTCTTGGGCAAAAATACGCGCCAGCTCGAGTCGTCTCGGTATTCGATCTTGGAAATGCATCGGCGATTGTGCCTGCGGTTTTCTCATCGGAACTTTCATGTCGCTGGGTTCTCTTCCTTTCTTCGATCCTTCACAACAGAGAGAGAGAGAGAGAGAGAGAGAGAGAGAGAGAGAGAGAGAGAGAGAGAGGGAGGGAGAGAAAGAGAGAAGCAAAAGAACGAGGAGTTCTTGGGTGTTTGTGCGGAGGAGTCGGTGCCTCCATCGGGTGGATCGTTTTAGAGTCCTCTATTGGCTTAGAGAGAGGAACCTTTGCTCTCTCTCCCTCTCTCTTTCATTCCCTCCGTCGCTCTCTGTCTCTTGGCCGATCGCAGCGGCATCTCCCGGTGCACTGGCTGCACGCCGCCTGGTGGCTGAGCTCCGGAAGGTCAATGCACCTCGGCCAAGGACACATTCTAGCTCCACACACCCGCACACGTACATACACACCCATACACATAGACACACATGGGCACGTAAACGCATACAAGATACCTGCGCACGCGCTCCGAGAGCGCACACGCGGCGCTGTGTTCAAGAAGAAGACGAAGAAGCAGAAGAATACGGGAAGAAGAGGTAAGAGGCGACGTTCAGACCCTCTCTCTCTTTCCTTCCCTCTCCGTATCGTTTTCTTTCTCCTCGCTGGCCGCAGGATCCCATGGGGATACCAAGACGGATATATCCACCATCGCGCACGAGCCGACGTGCACGTGATCCTTTTTGGAAGTCCGCAACGTGGAGAGAAAGAGAGAGAGAGAGAGCCAGGGAGAGTGAGAGAGAGAGCAGAGGCTGATGGCTCTCGAAGGATCAAGAGCCTACTGCAAAACATTCGCGGTGCATCCACGACTTGTGAGTTCTATGGAAGCAAGATGGTGCTGTGATGGCTGAGAGTGCCTTCAAGATGTGACAGCCCACGTCGTTTTATGGATCACCGAGTATATATACGTGCGTTTACATCCCCAACTTGCCAGCTGACATGAAAAATCATAAGATCCTGATAGGATTTTGATCAGAACGCCAATGGGTTCCGCTATAGCGAAGAATTTGTACGTATTTGTATTTGTACAAAAGAAAACAATTCATCGCAAGTTCGGCAATGTATTTTTTCGCGTGTTTCGACTTCTCCAGAATGACACTTTCGACCGAGGGACTTCTATCTACGCTTCATTTGTGCCAAATCGATCTAGCTTCCGAATGGATCTTGACCCATACGGCTAGGATCGCTTGCCGATCCGCTGGATCGCCCACAAGTCGGCCTGCCGGACTTCGCCAATTTTCCCTTTGGTTGTCGATTTTCGCCGTTTTTGGCTGGACTTTTCGGGCAGAGAGAATTGAGATATCGGAATGGGACCAACGGCATTCTTTAGGTCTGTCCCAATCCTTTTCGGAAATGGGGTGATGAATCCCAAATGGTTAATTAGCGACCGCGATGTGGGCCAAGTGAAAAAATTCGATTTTTTCATCCTTGCAAAAACGGCCGAATGGTGAGCAAAATAATGATCGATCTTTCCACTTCCAAAGACCCTATCATATGTAACATTGATCACTGAATGCAAAATCCCGGTCCCACCTGCTGAAAATTGATATTTCATTGAAATATTTTCGAAAAACGATATTTTTGGCAAAAAGTTCTTGATCGATCAGTGTAGCCTCGTCTCTTTGAGACTGTCCAAGTATCGCTATGTAGAGCAATTAACATAAGTTTATGTAACTTATACAACAGTCTCTCTCTTGCTCTCGGGACTTTGCATAATCGATTAATAGGATCGACAGTACATCGAGAGCGCGCGTCACTCAGTGTCTGGGCTCACGGCGTCATGTTGAAAGACATAGATAAGTAAACGACTGGAAAGAGAAAGAAAGAAAGAGAGAGTGAGGGGAGAGAAAGAGAGAGAGAGAGAGAGAGAGAGAGAGAGAGAGAGAGAGGTGAAGAAAGAGGAAGAGACCAAGGGCGAGAGGCAGAGAAGGCTTTGGAGGGAGTGTGTTATAGCTCGCATGCGCCACAACGACGGCAACGCGCGCAGGTTCATCGACTATAATGCAATCCGGCATCACGAGAATGCTAATGATTTTATGGTGCGTGCACAACAAGATTCGCTGATTATAATCTAAAGAGCGGATCTATGCGAAACCGGACAATTTACTGTGGCGCTGCTGTGATACAGTGGTAGTCAAACTTGACGAGCATTTATGAAATTAAGGCCTTAGGCCACTCTAGAGGCTCAAAAAATAGCCTTTTTGGGGATTTTTATTCAGAAAAACAACAAAATAAATCGAAATTACAAAAAGGGTGTTCATCATACATATCAGTGACTGTATACAATAATTTTTTTGAAGTGGTTAATTTAAAAATTGCGGCTGTTCGGCGTTTATCTGAAACCTGCATTTTTTAAGTTGGCCGGAAACATAACTCAAACAATTTTCAACCGATTTACTTGAAATGTTGAATATATTTTGAAAAATACATCATCTATGGAAGAACGTAGGGTTTTTTTATATTGCATAGTTCATTTGTTATTAACAATTTTTTAGGCTATGTTTTCGTAAGTGAAAAATTTGCGTGAAAAATCGTCAAATAATTGTTAATAACAAATGAACTATGCATTATAAAGAAAAATCCTGCGTATTTCCATAGACAATGTATTTTTGAAGATATATTCAACATTTCAAGTGAATCGGTTGAAAATTGTCTGAATTATGTTTCCGGCCAACTTAAAGAAATGCAGTTTTGAGATAAACGCTGCATAGCCGCCATTTCGAAATTAATCGATTAAAAAAAATTATTGTATACCGTCACTGCTATGTATGATAAAGACCCGTTTTTGTAATCTAGATTTATTATGTAGTATTTGTGAAGAAACAAATCTCCAAAAAGCCTATTTTTTCGGTCTCTAAAGTGGCCTAAGGCCTTAACATGATGTTGAAGTCCGCACCGATGGTATGCGACGAAAATTAATTCTTCTTAATTGTTCAACTTTTCTTGGCCGTTTCAGGCTGCGGAAATCGCTCAAACCTTTTTACATATTCTTATTAGACATTTGGGACGTCAATTTGTAAAAGAAAGGCTTTCGTTAAGGGGTTACCACCACTTGCGATTTTGAAAAAATCGATTTTTTTTATTGCATTTTTTTGAAGTATAAGTATCTGAGAATATGTCCTGAAAATTTCAAGTCGATCCGAACAAAATTGACTGAGATATGAGCGTTGAAAGAGAAGAATCCGTTGTGTAAACGACCGGAAATTGAAACTTTAAACGCGTTTTTCTCAAAATGGCATTTCTGAAGTCGGTGACCAAGATTACTCGAACACTAATGAACCGATCTTCTTGAAATTTCGCAGGCTTATTTAATACATAAAAATATAGTCTTTAATCGTTCGATTTTTTTTTCGAAAAAAATGGCCGTTTTATAGCCACAAAATGGCCGTTTTTTTTCGTTAAAATCGAACCATTAACTTTGACTGTCCGCCATTTTGTGAAAAATGAATATTTTTTAAAATCCTTCGATTAAAGACTAGTTTATACTTATATTTGACTAAATCCATCCGCATTTTTTTTTTTCAGATGATCCACTTCGCCGCAATGTTGGTCACCGCAAACCGTGTATACAAAAACATTATTTCATTGCCGGCCATTTGCCACTAAACAATGTAATATTTTTCAATAAAAACATTACTGAAAGTTCTTCAAGATGTGTTCTTTAAGATGGTATATTGATCGATTAAAAAAGTTTTGTAGTTTGCTTTAAAAAAATTCATGAAAAAGGCCTTTTCTGCGCTACAAGTGGGGGTAACGCCTTAATGATAAAAAAGGCGAAATAAAAAATTGACATAAAACAAAAATCTTTGCATTCCAACGATGCAAACTTCAACGTCATGAATTTAGCATGCATCGTGCATCATGAATTTTGCATGTATTACTTTTTTTCTCGGTTATACGTCTTGACGCGTCGTCCTCGTGGAACACCACGTACTCGCTCATAGAGAGAATTTCTATTCAAACTGCACATTGAATTATTTTCAAAATATCCGTACGCACACGAGGTGAGTGTGGCGAAAATAGGGTTTCAAATTTTCATCATTGGAACGAAAATTCTTTTCAATTTCTTCTTTCCATTGTTGTCCAAAATTACATTTTGCAAATTTGACCTGATGCTAAATAAAAATTACTCAATAAAAATACCAAAAAATGTTTGCGTGATTTCCGTATCTCAAATCTCCCGAAGGAATTTTGAGAACTTAATAAAAAAAAGTCATTTCCATTTAATTCAAGCGATGCTGCTGAAGTTTGCATCGTTCGAACGCAACGCATGTTTTTTTATATTTTATTTTTCACGTATTTATTATTATCGAAATTTTTTTCTCATACATGTACATTGTAGATCGGTAAATAAATAGCTTAAAAAATGGTTGAAGGTTTTTAGGAGGCATAATGTGCGAAAATAAATGAAAGGAATTCAGCAATATTAATTTTCGTTGCATTCCAACGATGCAAACTTCAATCTCACGTTCAAGCGATGCAAACTTCAATGTCATGAAAATAAATCGTGTACATTTTTATCGTCGATCGGACTTATCACCGCGATGACTCAACGAATTGAGTAATCTGCTTGCATCGATTATGATGATTGTTATTATTGTGCGGTATAAAGTATGGCACATATCGATTGCAGTGATGTTTGTGATTTCACGTGCTGGATTCCCGCTTCCTGATTCTCTCCCTCTCTCTCTCTCCGACGCTCATGCTATCTCTTGATAAGTTGCGACCTTACCCCGCCCCCGTTGCCATTCTTGTCGCCGCGGACGCCTCCGTTCTCACATTCTCGCCGCTTCCGTTCGCGGGTCTCCAGACACAGCGCTCTTTAATATGCACTCTCTGATGGACTCGAGCGTCTCGCAGTGGCAGTGAGACCCAGACTCCCGCGCGACGCATACATAGCTGCTTTTCCATACGGCTATGTACAAGCAGCCAGTGTGTATCCAAGCGAATGTTCATAGCCTAGTGTTTCTGCCCACATTGGGAAATTATATCAGGTTGATAAAAAAGTTTTGTCACAATAATTTCAATATAATTTATTTATTTATATATCTTATAGAAAACATTTCTAATCAACAATATATTCGCCATCGGTTTCTATGACACTCGACCATCTAGTTGGCAACTCATTTATTCCCTTTGCCCAAAACTGCGGCGGCTGGAACTCAAAGAAATTTCAAATATCCCCTTCTGAGATGGTCGACGTTTTTGAAAGTTTTGTTTCTCAAATATGCCTTCAAATGTCTGAACAAACGGTAGTCAGATGGCGCGATGTCGAGAGAGTATGGTGGACGAGGAACGGTATTCCAGTGTAGCTCAGTGATTGTTTTGTGGGTTTCCTTTGCGACATGGGGTCTCGCGTTGTCGTGGTGAAGGTGCACAGTCGCGCGTCTTGGCCGTTTTTTTCTTACAGCTTTTGCCAATTCCTGGAGATTCTCGATGTATCGTGTAGAGGAGATCGTCTTACCTACAGGGAGAAAATTGTGAAACAGCATTCCCTTTGCGTCCCAGTAACAGCACAACGAAAACCTTTTGTGAGTGACGATCAGATTTCGGTTGGTGTGGCGGTTTTTTTCCGATAGGAAGCCAGTAGGCTAAACGCGTTCTGTTATCATACAAGACCCAGCTTTCATCTCCAGGTCACAAGATCTTCCAAAAACTCCTTGCGATGGTGGCGAAGCAGGAGAGACTGGCAGATGGTCACGCGACAGTTCTTATTGTCGCCGGTGAGACGGTGTGGTATCCATTGAGCTAGAACCTTCCTGCATCCCAAGTTGTGCAAGTGATTGACTATTGACGGTTGGGTGCAGCCAAGTTCTCTTGCTAGCTCGTGCGTACTTGCTTCCGGTTTTTCTTTGATACAGCGGAGTAATGCTTCATCATCGATGGTCGACGATCGTCCGGAACGTTCCTTATCTTCAAGGCTTGTGTCTCCAGATTTAAAACGATTGAACCAACGCTGGACTGTTCGATGAGAAACTACGTTCTCGCTGAATGCATCCTGTATATTTTTAGCAGTTGTGCTTGGGTTCGTGCCGAGCCGCCACTCGTAAAAAATCATCGCTCGAAGTTGCTCCTGCGAGATCGAAGCCATTTCTGTCCACTAGAACGCGCGCTCGCCCTTTTATACCCTGTCACGCGGAAGAGTAGAAAACATTCTAGAATATTCTCGACATAGCTCGATGTCATATTGCGTCAATACGTAAAAAGACATTTAAAAAATTTTTGCGACAAAACTTTTTTATCAACCTGATACTTTTGCAACCGTCAACTCTACTTTGGCTATCAACGACGTTCAATTTTGCATCGGTGGAATGCATCGAAAGTTCTTTTCTATTTTTGTTTTCTTTCATTTCTTCATTTTCATCGTGATCTATTAGGTGTAGAAAAAAAGTTCTCCGCCTATTTCTTTTTTTTTCATGAAAATAATGATTTATTTACGTAAGACCACGCTACATTTTAGTCGGAAAGGAATCTTCACTTGCTTTCACACGTTTCCCCTACCCGCCAGGCTAATTGCGAATTTCTTGATGTTGAAAAGATGGTGGTTTTTAGTCGATAAGATTGGTAGTGGAATTTTCTACTTCATCGAACGTTTTGAAGTGGCTATCAGCCAAATGATGTTGGAGAGAGCGGAACAAGTGAAAATCTGATGGAGCCAAGTCTGGCGAATACGCCGGGTGTGGCAAAACTTCCCAGCCTTACGAATCTAAAGCGTCTCTGGTTCTTTTCGCTGTGGGTGGTCTTTCATCGTCATGGAGCAATATCAACAGCCTGGGTCCTTTATCTGTATAAGGCCGTTTTCAATCTTGCCGAGCGTTTTTAAACGACTGGAAATGTCTTTTTTGGTAACTCTCAAGGCCTTGGGCCACTCTATAGGACGAAAAAATTGGCTTTTTTTCAGAAAAACTACAAAATAAATCAAGATTACAAAAAAGGGTGTTTATCATACATAGTGACTGTATACAATAATTTTTTCAAAGCGATTAATTTCAAAATGGCGGCTGTGCAGCGTTTATCTCACAACTGCACTTTTTAAGTTGGCCGGAAACATAACTCAGACAATTTTTAACTGATTCACTCGAAATGTTCAATACATCTTGAAAAATACATTGTCTATGGAAGTACGTAGGATCTTTTTTATATTGCATAGTTAATTCGTTATTATCTGCCAATTTTTAGGCAAATTTTTCACTTCCCAAAAATTTGTCTAAAAAATTGTCGGATAATTGTTAATCACAAATGAACTATGCAAAATGAAAAAAAAAATCCTACGTACTTCCATACACGATATATTTTTCAATATATATTCAACATTTCGAGTGAATCGGTTGAAAATTGTCTGACAAGGAACATTCCTCAGGTGACACCCTTGGATTTTGTTCAATTTTGGATATGTTATAAAGCACCGAAAAGTAAGCGATACGTATTTTTTTTTTATCGACGGAAAAACGGTTTTAAGGGGTGAAACGAACCCTTGAAAATAGGATTGTTTTTTGTTTTTCGTCGGTAACGTTATCGTTCTCATCTACAATGTATAGTGCACAAAAAAAATAAACATTGTTGCAATTTGAAATTTGTTAATATCTCGTACCGTTAAAACGTTATCCACGAAAAACATCACCATTTTTGAAGGTGCGTTTCAGCCCTTAAAACCGTTTTTCCGCTGATAAAAAAAAATCGAAGGATGTCACCTGAGGGATGTTCCTTGTGAGTTATGTTGCCGGCCAACTTAAAAAATACAGTTTTGAGATAAAGGCTATGTATGATAAACACCCTTTTTGTCATTTCGATTTATTTTGTAGTTTTTCCGAAGAAAAAAAATCCCCAAAAAGCCTATTTTTCGGCCTCTAGAGTGGCCTAGCCCCTTAATGTAGTGACAAGCTCCGATTTTCGTTGGCGAGGATCTTCATCCAGCAACTGCTCCAAATCCTCGTCCTCAATTTTTTCGCTCGTCCGTTCTCTCGTCTTTCTCGAGGTCTCGAAATGTCCACTTCGGAACTTTTGAAACCACTTCTTTACGATACTGATGGATACGGCATCCTCCCCCAATGCCTGGCAAATCATCTTCTTAGCTTCGTAAGTATTTTTTTCCCAATTAAAACGCAAAAGGTATAGTGCCTAAAATGAGCGTCATTCCAACTCATTTTGCTCGCTATGCTCACGGTGTATATTTTGAGGTTACGTTGAGCTGTTGGTCCGGAAAAATAGTCTACTAGGTTGGTATCATATGGCACCAGACCTGGAGGGAAATTTTTGTTCGCTCATAAATTCAATAAAGCCATTTTTATTCTCGGGCCAAGTACTCATTTGCGCACCCAATATAGTTATATTTTCACTTTTTACATTAACGTCGTGGATCTCTAGTGAAAATTGGCAAAACCCGTTTCAGTGATTTTCGTACCCCAAACAGGCGAAAAAAATGTGCGCGATAAAGGAAAATAAACTTTCGTTGTGTTTCAACGATGCAAACTTCATCATCACGGCTATCAGCAGATCTGGCCGTATAGAGGACCAACTCTCAGTTGGTGCGTTCACTTTGGTTTTTTCGCATTTCCTCCGTCCCGTGAAGTTTGCCGGATGCGAAGGGAAACCCTTTGTTACGCCATACGAGTATGGAAATATATATATATATATATATATATATATATATATATATATATATACACGAGGGTGGGGTGAAAAGTTTCCGCCCTGATCAAGAGATGGTGCCACTAGGTCTAGTTTTGGAGCGGCGTCCTACAGTACCATTCCTACCGAGCTTGTATGTACAGTTTCAGCCCAATCGCTACGTTAGTTTGCGTTTGAGAGCACATTGCGCGAGACGCTTCCGTTGTTTTCGTAAAAATGGAAAAATTGGAAAAACGTGCTGTCATCAAATACCTCCATTTGAAAGGTTTTACACCAAAACAAATAAAAGAAGAGATGGATTCAGCACTAGGAGACTCCTCCCCATCATATTCAACTATTAAGCAGTGGGTTTTTGAATTTAAAATGGGTCGTGTGAGCACCTCTGACGAGCCTCGCTCAGGACGGCCCGTTGAAGTCCCAACTTCAGAGATGATTGAAAAAATCCATAAAATAGTGTTGGAAGACCGCAGGTTGAAAGTGCATGAGATAGCTGAGACCCGTAGGATGTCAGCTGAACGTGTGCGAAATATTTTGCACAACCATTTGAACATGGAAAAGCTGTGTGAAAGGTGGGTGCCGCGTTTGCTAACGCTCGACCAAAAACTGCTTCGAAAAACCATTTCTACCGACAATTTGGCGCTGCATAGGCGTAATCCAAACGAATTTTTGCGTCGATTCATAACTGTTGATGAGACATGGGTCCACCACTACACTCCTGAAAATAAAGAACAGTCAAAACAGTGGGTTGGAAAAGGGGAACCAACCCCAAAGAAGGCAAAAACAATTTTATCGGCAAACAAGGTTATGGCTACTGTTTTTTGGGATGCGAGAGGAATTATATACATTGATTACCTTGAAAAGGGTAAGACTATCACTGGTCAATACTACGCAGAGTTATTGCAACGTTTGAAGCACGAGGTGCAAATTAAACGACCTCATTTGGCGAAGAAAAAAGTTTTGTTTCATCACGATAACGCACCAGCGCATTCGTCGATTGTTGCCATGTCCAAAATCCACGAATTGAAGTTTGAATTGATGCCGCATCCTCCCAACTCTCCAGACTTAGCCCCCAGCGACTATTACCTGTTTCCTAACCTCAAAAAATGGCTTGGCGGAAAAAGATTTAAGAGCAACGAAGAAGTTATCGAAGCTGTAAATCAGTATTTTGAGGAGCTTGACGAATCTACGTTTAAAACTGGTATAACTAAATTAGAACACCGTTATGAGAAATGTATAAGTGTTGATGGAGATTATGTTGAAAAATAAAGCAAAAAAAAATTTTTTAACATCGTTTTTCTTGGTCAGGCCGGAAACTTTTCACCCCACCCTCGTATATACACTATGAAGAGATGAATGTTGCACACGACCAGGTGCACGCGAGGGTCATCGTTGGGCCTCGACCTCGTTCCACTCCGCAGAGACGAGCGACAGCTAAGCAGCGCACTTTTATTTAAAAAAAAAAAAGAAAAAAAACACAAATCAAATTTAAAAAATAATAATAATAAAAAAGGTAAGAGCGAATCCACGAGGAGAGGCTTGAAAGAAATCCTCATTCCTGATTGCTGGTATTGAATGTTCGCACGTATTATAATATCTCGTGATTTTCAAAGGTCTGTCGTGGAACAGGAAGCAGAAGATTAGAGGTATGCGAAAGGGGAACACCCTTTTTCAACCCTTTTATTTTATTTTTTTTCTTTGCTCCAAGGTGGAATCAGGTTCGGGCTTTTGGACACGCGCCGGGCCGGGAGAACGAAGAAGAGAGAGGGGGAGGGGAGTGTGACGAAAAGAGATAATGGAAAAGAAGTGAGGGTGAGTGGAAAAGGATATACGGGTAAGGATAGAAGTTCTAGGGTTGGAGGCCCTATGTCCCAGGACACGTACCTTCTTCCTTCTCCTTTCGTATCTCACTTCTCCCTTAGACTCATCCTCTTTCCCCTTCTCAATCCCTCCGCCCCCCCACCGTACTGCTCTTCGTCTCCCCACTCCGTGCCTTTTCTTCCTGGCGAAGGAGCTTCGTCGGTCTGCTGGGGTAATTGCACCCTACCAAGGACGCCAGCTGATACTGGCGGGCCAGCAGCGCTACACACAGCTGTAAGCCACGCCATTCCCCATACACACACGACAAGGCACGCTCACCTCCGGACCTTCCCATACGGCCGTTCGCGTTTCCTGCGAACTCCTCTTATGCTCGGCGCGTATGCGCGCGCGACGGGCACCGCGGCACACGAGATTAAAATCGATGAAGGAAAAAGTGCCTCGATGCCTGCTGAAAAACCTTTTTCCCATAAATAACCGGCGCGCACATTGACAGCACGGATATCCGTCGCGGAAGAATAACTTTCGTTATTGCTGAGAGACATTTTCATTTTAGTCCAGTCGCGATAGGTCTAAAATTCGATTAACCTGGAATTAATTCCGGGCTTCGATTTTCTTTTTTTATACTTACGGGGGGATTGTTGGTAGTGTAAATCTCGATTTTCGGGAAAATCCCCCTGGTGCGTTTGCCGCCAGCTTGATTTGAAGAAGGATTTTTTTATTTTTTGAATAACTCGCTTAATTTCAACCTTAGAGTGAAAATGATCATATCAAAAGTTGTGGGAAATGTAATTCCCCACAAGTTTGGTGATTATAGTTTTTACTCTAGGATCGATATTTATAGAGTTACACTGCAAATTGGGGTAAAAGGTTCACCCCTAAATTAAGTATAAGTCCGAAAATATTGATCCTAGGGTAAAAATGGTACTGACCAAAATTGAAGAAAATAAAATTTCCTACCCGATTACTCCTTACCTTTCTTACGATAAATTTGATAATAAACGAAATAACTGAACATAAAAAAAAGTTCACCCCTAAATTAAGTATAAGTCCGAAAATATTGATCCGAGGGTAAAAATGCTAATAACCAAAGTTGGAGGAAATAAAATTTCCCATGTGATTATTTATTACCATTTTTACAATAAACTTGATAATAAACGAGATAAGTTTAAAAAAAACGTTTTTTACCCCTTTTAGCGGTCTAACTCTATAAATATCGATCCTAGAGTAAAAATTATAATCACCAAACTTGTGGAGAATTACATTTTCCACAACTTTGAATACAATTATTTTCACTCTAAGGTTTAAAATAAGCGAGTTATTCGAAAAACAAAAAAAAATCCCTCTTCAAATCAAGATGGCGGCAAACGCACCAGGGGGATTTTCCCGAAAATCGAGATTTACACTACCAACCACCCCCCCCCCCCCCCCCAAGTATAAAAAAAGAAAATCGAAGCCCGGAATTAATTCCAGGTGAAATCCTATTTCGACTGGACTATTTGGAGATTACGAGTGATGATGCACACGGTGATTGCTAGTTAACTGAGAAAAAAACGAATTGAATAAAAAAAATGTGTTGGTTGATCCAAATAAATGTGCTGCTGAGTGCCACTATAAAATAATGGAAAATGTGATTGATTTAAATAACATATTGTTTTATTTGGAAAAGCTCTTCTGTGATCTGAATATCTAAATTATCATTCAAATAAAATTATATTCTATTGAAATCATTCTATATACAGTCCGTAAATGTGTTGCATGAAATAATTAAGCGCTTGCTACAACATTTTTTATCTCGTACAAAAACATAATCAATGGAATTAATTATTTCTTTACTACATCGAAACGAATATGCCATGGGACGTAAGGTTTTCAATTTGTTTTGAATTTTAAATACAAAGTGAGCATTAGAATGATCATCCACGATGATAGTGGAGAGAATATCAGATATCCAATGGAATATCCATGGAGAGAATATCAGATATTCAACTGATAAGAACAGATACTAGACTTTGATCTTAGCCACAGGCCAAGAAGCAATACTCTTTAGAGTTTCTCCGGCGTTTAAGGAGGTTGGAGCGATTCAGTTGAGTCAAATGACGGTTTTTTCATTTTTTTTTCAATGAACCTCAAAAAAATGCATACGAGGTACAGATTTACTCTATATATGCTAATTTTTTTAAAATATATAATTAAAGGGCAAAATTATGTATTTTAACATTTTTATTACGTAAAGTAGAACAACTTTTGTGTTACTATCAACTTGAAAAAGCATGACATTATCGATGATTATTATGAAAAAACTACGACAACGAATGTTTTATACAATTCACAATGAAATTTTGAGTAATTCATAATTATGCCTGTTCATATTTACGTCACGAGATTATTGGCCCATGGTTTACGATGGGCAAGATGAGGATTTTTTTTTTCTAAATGTTCACAAAGGTTCAGTTTGCGTTAATCCGTTGTTAGAAATGGTTTATCTTGGTGCTAAATAACAATAAAAATTACACAACCTT
>OZ023313.1:4189471-4191365 GCA_964007375.1 Ophion obscuratus
TTAACGGTGCACACTCCAATCCCATCAAAATCGACGATTGGAAGGCAAACGAATCTTTTTATTTCATCAACTAATCACTTCCATTATAATCCAAAATTGCTTTCTGCGAATTTGTACTGTGGATCTCTGAGGGTCCTGAAAATCGTTTTGATGATTTTCGCAGCGCAAAATTGCCGACAAACTTAGCAAATAATTGTATAAAAAATCGCCAACTCCCGTGATCCTTTATATTTTTACTGGCATATGAAGCAATTTCGACCAAAATAAGGGACGCACTGACCGAGGGATCCATCTCGATGTCAAGCGAACCCTCGCGTAAGTCTTTCGCCATCCCCCCTCCCCCCAACCCCACAACCAAGCGAGGCGTCTTCTGCTCGCACTTCTTAATTCTTTGATATATATATATATATATATATATATATATATATATATATATATATATATATATATATATAAGTCCTCATTCTTCGCCCTCTCCCCTCTGCCGCACAGTCACTCTTTCTCTGTCGTGCACACTGGCACACGCAAGCACACGTTCTCTTGACTCTGATCCTGCTCGACGAAGCAACAACACACCTGACGAGAGCATGCGAGGAGCGCAGAAGCAGCAGGTATCAGGCCTGGCGACAGGTGGGCCACTCTCGTACACTCGTACGTCGTGCCCTACAGCGTGTATTCAGGATATTCATGTACGTATGATCGTGTGTGTATGTATCCATATATCTACGTTGCGTGTGCGTGCACAAACTTTATTCTTAAAACGCACAGCCGTAAATAAGTATTTGGGACACGAAGAGACCTGGCTCGATCCGATGTTCGCGGTTACGTGTTAAATTGCATTTATTGGGAAAAAAATTAACGTTGCACGAATGGTGCTCGGAGGAAGGGGAAAAAATCCTTCAAGAGTCAAATTTTGTGAAGAAATAAATACGTTTTCGTTCGCAAAAATAATAATAATAGCGACGTTGAATAGTTGCTCGAAAAATTATAACGTTGAAATTTGCATCTTTGGAGGCTTTTTTATTTCTCCATTTTTATTGTTATCCATTATTATTCATTTCTATTATTGTCGATACTGAAATTTGCAGCGTTTCTTTTTATTTCTTCATTTTTAATGTTATCTTCATATGTATTCGCGAAAAAGTTGCACAAATGGTGTTCGAACAATAGAAATTGAACACAAGAAATCGTTCAAGAGTTAAATTTTGTGAAGAAATAAATACGATATTTATTCGCGAAAATAATAATAATAACAGTGATGTTGAATAGTTGCTCGAAAAATTATGACGTAATTTACAGCGTTCGAATTTTGTTTGTTTCTTTATCTTTATTGTTATCTATTATTGTACATTTTTATTATTATAAATACTGACAATCTGCAACGATTATTCTTTCAATTCTTTATTTTGATTACTATCGAAAATCTTTTTTTGCAAATTGTGGTCGTCAATCTCTACCGACACTACGTTAAAGTATTCCACCAATTCTCCCAGTCTGAATGAGCCAAAAAAGTGTATCAATTGAAAAGAATTCATTTCCGTCGCCTTTCATGAAATCATGACACTTTTTTGCAGCTACGGGCAAAATGTGATTTGCAATCGAGCATTTTCTTTTTTTTTCCGACAGCTCGAGTTCTAAATGAAAAACGTTCCATGGACTGCGAGACGCTTTGTGCAAGCGATATTTAATTTTTACTCAGTCGAGTGGTAACGGTGGATGTCGAAAGGTGTTTTTTTTTCCCTTTTGTTGTGTCATTTTTTTCACGCTTCACCGCGTGGTTCAAAAGCACGATCGATCAGTCGATCGAGTACGCCGGATGACTCGTGGGAGTTTATCGAGAGCCGGCCGAACTGAGGGGAGGGGGGGAGGGCGTTACATGAAATATGAAATATGT